>JAURVB010000607.1:0-131102 GCA_033002965.1 Piper betle | reverse complement strand
TATAGCTTCTGGTAAAACTTGGATGGGAATAGCAGGCTCTTTCATATAATGATTTGATAAAGCTGCCAGATGGCCTCCCCTCACATTTATATGATGAGTGGCTGTCAACTGGTATTTATGTTTAGCTGCCATTTGCCTTCACATTTGAAATTCATGTCTCATTTACAACACCACTGTCACACCAGCTCCATTATTTTTTCGCTTTGAGCTGACCCCAACCTTGTTTTCCTCTCCCTGAAATCAAATTTTGAATGAAAAAAAATAACGGGCAACTATAATATTTAAATTCTCGTGGAACCAGGTTTGACTCCGTTCAACAAAATATATTTTGTATTAGGTATAAATCCAATATAATAACCAGTACCGTATTTGAAACTAGGGCTGAAATCCAAAATGCCAGAATTATGTGTTTTTTAAATGAAACAATTTTTTTTGATAAATTGAATTAAATGAAAAAACCTTCCGTTTGATTAATTGTTCAATTCTTTTTTTGCAAAATCGTTTATTGGTTTGCTCGAAACAATTTTTGGAACTTTAACAAATAGAAAGGAGGACGATATTTCAATTTAACGATTTTGAACTCCTAAACCGCCCCCCCCCCCCCCAAAAAAAAAAAAGTTATGTGAACTTCAGAATGGAGAAAAACTTGTCATTTCACATTGTTATAAGATAGTTTGAAACATGGAATAACAGGGACGGAGAAGAGGTTGCCAACTAATAAATATTCCTATGATAAATTGCCCATCTAAACTGATATTGTCAAATAATTAAATGTAGTCAACATATTAAGGGGTGGGGGGGGGGGGGGGGCAATCAAGAATTCAATACTACAAATAAAACCAATACTACAAATAAAACCTATTTGATGGATTAGTTAATAAATGCTTCCGAAAGCATTGAAATTTAAATGAATTACAAATTTTCTTAACAATGAGACTGAGTAAGTGATATCGTGCTAAGTAAATGAACAAGCTTCATTTTTTTTGCCAAGCAATGCTTCAAGTTGATAACAAAATGAAAAGAAGAACACACACGAAAAGCAATCAGCAAGTACTTCACCACTTCGTTGCCAACCGAATCCTTCGTGAGTTCAAAACTTAAAACCAGAGTGTCCTTCCATCACACAAGATGGGGTTTTCATTTTCGCTCTCGTTCGAAATATGCCAAAATTAGTATATAAAAGTGTAAAATTAATATTGGAGAAAATAGAAAAGTGTCGCGACCATTCGTAATAGCAGCCAACGCCCAATTCTACAAGCTCATTTTCGACAAAAAACAAAACCAAGAGTTATGTTAGGGGCCCCATGACATCCAAAGTAGCTCCGACTCACCTACAAATTCAATGGTTTGTCTCCAAATTGCTCGCTAGTTGGATCCACCAGTGCCTCCAAACCAATTCCTTCCACAAAACTCCATACCAGTCATCAACGTCAGGAAGAAATGAAACGATACATTCACCATGCAAACAAAGGAACCTTCCCCAAACCAATTACTCTTTGTCCTGTCAATCCGTTCTATCAACCACATTACCATGATATTGCATAAGCCTCACGCGACCCATCATCACACACTCCACAGCATGCATGGTAATTAATCACAACTTATTATATTATTATAAGATTCTGCACCCTATCTGAGAGATTATTACTTGATTATTTTTCTTATATAAAATTATACATTAAATACCGTTGATATATATATATATATATATGTCTGCCAACGATTGAACAGAAACAAAACACTGCACAGGCTCATAGCGGCCATAGCAATGGAGGATGGTCAGATCACTCACGCCGGACTCATGTTGCCGTCTTGCCCAGCCCCGGCATGGGTCACATCATCCCGCTCGTCGGCTTCGCCAAGCGACTTGCCGCCAACCACAGCGTCGACGTCACATTCATCGCCACCTCCGCCGGCCCGCCGTCCACCGCCCAGCTAGCCTATCTCCACTCCCTGCCCGAACACATCCACACCGTGCATCTCCCCCGGCCGACGTCGACGACCTGCCCAAACAGTCCAGGATAGAGACCGTCATCTCCCACACCGTCGTCCGTGTTAATATTTGTTATTATGAATATTAATGATGTGTAGCTCATTGTCACACTCGGAATACTAAAGGAATCTCGGAATATCAACAGTGGTGACTGTTAGTTTTTCCATGGAGGTTGAAGGGTCTCAAAGCAATCTCGGAATATGAACAGAAGTGTCTGTTAGTTTTTCCATGGGAGATGAAGAGCCTTAAACTATCTCTATAAATATGGATCTCATTTGCCTCATTCCAGAAGCAAGACAAGCAAAAGAAAAGGCAAGAAAAAGAGAGATAGAGAGAGATATAAAGATAAAAGAAGAGGGAAAAATATTCACGAGTTTATCTTATACGGAGTATTGAGAGAGAGAGTAAAATCTTATAATCTCAATAGTATAGGGTGTGTGAGTAATCTTCTCGTAGATCGCTATATATTTGATGACTGTAATCTTTGGTTGAAGTAGTGAATTGTTCGTTGTTGCCCGTGGTTTTTGACTCTCGATTGAATCTCTGTGTTCTTTTGGTTTTTGTTTTATTTTATTTCTCAGGTATTATTTTCCCAAAATTGTGTGTTCGCTATTGTTGATCTCCAATTTAGGGGATTTTTCTCAAAAGTCTGATCCCTCCCTGCCCTCCGTGACGCACTCCGGCAGCGTCCGCCGGGGGTGCTTGTGGCCGACCTCTTCTGCACTCCAGCCTTCGACGTCGGCTGCCCGGGTGTGTCCCGCTAAACGGGTCGGATCTCCTCGATACGATCCAGAACCGGAAAGACGAGGCCTACTCGTGGATGCTCCGGCATATAAAATATCCTTCAGCCTCAACTAGAAGTGAAGAGGCGGCTCAGGATGACACAATTATTTCCCCACTGAGTGATGATGAGGGTGAGGATGTGGTGTCTGATGATATTTCTAATAAATTTGTTAATGATGTTGGACAGGAACATAGAGATTTTGATCAAGGGCAGCCAACTAATGTGAGGAGATCAGCTCGTGAACCAGTTCCATCAACAAGATATCCATCATCAGAATATGTAACAATTACTGAATGTGGAGAAGTAGAAAATTTCAGTGAGGTCAAAGCTCATGTAGAAAAGGGAAAATGGTTGAAAGCAATGCAAGATGAGATAAAATCCTTGCATGATAATCACACCCATGAGTTGGTGGATCTTCCACAAGGGAAGAGAGTATTGAGGAACAAATAGGTCTACATGATCAAATATGAAGAAAATAACACACAACCAAGGTACAAGGCAAGGTTGGTGGTGAAGGGCTTCAGACAGAAGAAAGGTATTGATTTCGATGAAATTTTTTCTCATGTTGTTAAAATGTCTTCTATTAGAATTGTTCTGGCTTTGGCTGCAAGTTTGGATTTAGAAGTTGAACAGTTAAATGTGAAGATGGCCTTTCTTCATGGTGATCTTGAGGAGACCGTATACATGGAGCAACCAGAAGGTTTTAAAGTCAGAAGAAAGGAGCAGATGGTATGCAGATTGAAAAGAGTTTGTATGGTTTGAAGCAAGCTCCCAGACAGTGGTATAAAAAGTTTGATTCTTTTATGAAAAAGAATAGGTACAAGAAGTCTGTTTCTGATCACTGTGTGTTCATCAAGAAGTTTGATGATGGTGACTTTATTATTCTGTTGCTTTATGTGGATGACATGTTGATTGTAGGACATGATGGAGCCAAGATTACAAGTTTAAAGAAGAACTTGAATAAATCCTTTGTAATTAAGGATTTGGGACCGGCAAAGCAAATCTTGGGAATATCCATTCGGCGTGACAGGGAAGCTAGAAAGCTTTGGGTGTCATAGCAAAAGTACATAGAAAAGGTACTTGGAAAATTCAACATGAAAGATGCAAAGCCAGTTGGAGTTCCACTTGGGGGTCACTTCAAGTTGAAGAAAAGTGACTTCAGTGAAAAAGAAATGAAGGAAATGAGAAAAGTTCTTTATGCTTCTGCAGTTGGTAGTTTGATGTATGCTATGGTTTGTACAAGGCCTGATATAGCATATGCAGTTGGAATGATTAGCAGACATTTAGCAAATCTGAGCAAAGAACATTGGCAAGTAGTTAAATGGATAATGCGGTACTTGAGAGGTACGTCCAAAATGTGTTTGTGTTTTGAAAGTGATAAACCTTTATTGGTTGGCTACACCGATGCAGACATGGCAGGTGATTTGGAAATAAGAAGGTCAACATCTGGGTTTGTTGTTAATTTTGCTAATGGGGCTATATCTTGGCAGTCTAGGTTGTAAAAGTGTGTTGCATTATCCACAACTGAAGCAGAATTTATTGCTACTACAGAGGTTTACAAGGAGATGCTATGGACGAAGAGATTTTTGAATGAAATTGGCATTAAACAGGAGAGATATATTGTACACTATGATAGCCAGAGTGTAATTCATCTGACTAAGAATTCAAGTTTTCATTTAAGGAACAAGCACATTGATGTGAGTTATCACTGGATAAGAAATGTGTTAGAAAGTAAATCTCTTGAGCTAACAAAAATTCATACTGCAAGGAATGTTTCAGATATGATGACTAAAGTTGTGTCATAGGAGAAACATGTTTACTGTAGAAATGGAACAGGCATGGATGGAGCTTCCCATGCTGGCTAGAGGTATTTCATGGAGTCGGGAAGGGGAGGTTTGTTGGGTTGTCCCTCCTCCGTAAATACATGAACTTGAAACCCTATTTTGGCCAAAAATTAAGATTTTCGAGATTTGGTTAGCTGAAAGGAATAAAAGCAACGTACGACACTTTTCTTCTTTGGTTTTTTTGGTTTTTGGGTTTTGGAGAAAACTGCTGTTGCAAAGGAAAAAAATTGTGTGGATTGAAGAAATGTGAATGTTTTGTTGAGATTGGTTTGCAATCGTCTCGGGTAACTTTGCCAAGTTCTTAATCTGTAATATTCTTCCTTTTATTATCTTCTACGACTTTATACTAATTTTGTAAAAAGTACAGTAAATTGGTATTGAGGAGTTTGTTTTCCTGTGGATATATTCTATATCAAAATTGTGATATAGCGAATTTGATCTGGTCGTTTGCCCCGTGGTTTTTCCTTAAATTTGGGGTTTTTCACATAAAATTGTCTTGTTTGATCTCTATATTTTGTTTAGTAATGTTCATTTTTACTTGTTGAAATGAGGATTTTGTTTGGTTAATCCCAACAAGTGGTATCAGAGCCAAGAGGTTTGCAAGTTTTGGTTCTTGATATTTGATGCCCACTAGGTATTCGACGAAATTTCTAAGAACCTAGTTGGTGTGTGTGTGTGATTTATATTTTAACAAGATGACTGATGAGAAATATGTTAAGATGATATCTCTTAACGGGCCTAGTAACTGGCATTATTGAAAAGGAAAAATGATTGATTATTTATATTCCAAGGATAATTGGAATAAGTTGGATAGGAAGGCTCTGGCCAGTTTAAGACAATGGGTAGATGAAGTTGTGTATCATCATGTTTCTGAATTGACATCCTCAAAAGCAATATGGGATAAATTCCAAAAAGTTTATGAGAGGAATATTGCTGTAGACCATTTTGATGAGAAAATTGATGAATTTGAGGTATAAGGATGGAACTTGTCAGGATGAAGATGACTCTAGATGAGGAATGACAAACTATCCTGCTCCTCAACACTTGACAGGGAGTTGGGAAATATTGGTAACAAGACAGGTCATATGAAGAAGGATTATTGGAAGCTCAAGAAAGACTTGAAAAATAAGGACTTGTTGAAATGTTTGATCTCTCCATTTTGTTTGATACTGTTTATCCTTACTTGATGAAATGGGGATTTTGTTTGATTAATCCCAACATCACACACTCCACCGCATGCATGGTAATTAATCACAACTTATTATATTATTATAAGATTCTGCACACTATATGAGAGATTATTACTTGACTATTTTTCTTATATAAAATTATACATTAATACCGTTGATATATATATATAGTCTGCCAACGATTGAACAGAAACGAAACACTGCACAGGCTCATAGCGGCATAGCAATGGAGGACGGTCAGATCACCCAACGCCGGACTCATGTTGCCGTCTTGCCCAGCCCCGGCCTGGGTCACATCATCCCGCTCGTCGGCTTTGCCAAGCGCCTTGCCGCCAACCACGGCGTCGACGTCACATTCATCGCCACCTCCGCCGGCCCGCCGTCCACCGCCCAGCTAGCCTATCTCCACTCCCTGCCCGAACACATCCACACCATCCATCTCCCCCCGGCCGACGTCCACGACCTGCCCAAACAGTCCAGGATAGAGACCGTCATCTCCCACACCGTCGTCCGATCCCTCCCTGCCCTCCGTGACGCACTCCGGCAGCGTCCGCCGCGGGTGCTCGTGGCCGACCTCTTCTGCACTCCAGCCTTCGACGTGGCCCGGGAGCTCGGCGTCCGGCCCTACATCTTCTTCACCAGCACCTTCACCGCCCTCTCCCTCTGCCTCCACCTGCCGGAGCTTGACAGGATGTCCGAGTCCGAGTACCGCGACTGGCCCAACAAAATCCGGCTGCCCGGGTGTGTCCCGCTAAACGGGTCGGACCTGCTCGATACGATCCAGAACCGGAAAGACGAGGCCTACTCGTGGATGCTCCGGCATACCCGGCGGTACCCGGAGGCCGAAGGCATCTTCGTTAATAGCTTCGCGGATATGGAGCCGGGTCCGATAACGGGTCTCAACTCTACCCCTGGGTTTCCACCCGTTTACCCGATAGGGCCGCTCGTACAATCGGGTACGGTCGAGGCGGTCGGATCGCAGTGCATGAAATGGCTGGACGAGCAGCTGGCCGGTTCGGTGCTGTTCGTCTGCTTCGGCAGCGGCGGCACCCTCTCTGTGGAGCAGACAGCGGAGCTGGCGCTGGGGTTGGAGCTCAGCGAGCAGCGGTTCCTGTGGGTGGTCCGCAGTCCATCCGAGACCGATTCGAGCGCGGCCTTCTTCAACGAGAAGACCCGGTGTGACCCGCTCGCCCAACTACCCGACGGGTTCCTCCGGCGCACCGTCGG
Organism: Piper betle; assembly: GCA_033002965.1. NCBI lineage: Eukaryota > Viridiplantae > Streptophyta > Magnoliopsida > Piperales > Piperaceae > Piper > Piper betle. The sequence goes on along the minus strand of JAURVB010000607.1, from coordinate 124,064 downwards.
AGCCGGGCTGGTGGTGCCCTCCTGGGCGCCGCAGGTAGAGGTGCTGGGCCACGCCGCCACGGGCGGCTTCTTGACGCACTGCGGGTGGAACTCGACGTTGGAGAGCGTGGTGGAGGGGGTGCCGCTGATAGCATGGCCCCTGTACGCGGAGCAGAAGATGAACGCGGTGATGCTGGTGGAGGAAGTTGGGGTGGCGCTGCGGCCGGCGGGGGCGGTGGTGGGAAGGGAGGAGGTGGCGAGGGTGGTGAAGGCGTTGATGGCAGGGGTGGAGGGGAAGCGGTTGAGGAGCAGGATGAAGGAGCTCAAGGACTGTGGGGCCAGGGCGCTGGCCCCTGGCGGGTCCTCCGACACGGCCTTGTCTCAAGTTGTTAGTACTTGGAAGGAGGACTAAGCTGGGAATTGGAGAGGCTTCTAGAATCTACTGTCGTCGGTAAACGCGCTTAGTTTTTTATTTTATTTTCCCATGTTGCTGGAATGGTTGTCGGTCTCCATCACTGCTGTTAAGTGATATAAGCTGGAATGTTTTTGTGTTTTCTATCATCATCTCTTGGTAATGGTGGCTAAGCTGGGTGCATGGTTTTCCAATTGCTTCCTTCGCAACATTCTCATTAATCCTTCTTTGTAATTTTTTTCTTTTTTCTTTTTCTTTTAAAAAAAAACTCTTTTCTTTCCAACAATATATATGCTCACATAGCATTATGTTGGAGAAAACAAAGGTCGGTCATAGCATTATGTTGGAGAAAACAAAGGTCGGTCATTTTTGAAAAAATGTTCACTCATAATTATTAAATTACTTTCTTCCTCTTCTCATTGTTGGTTTTCCTATAAATTGTCCGGAACTAGGCTATGGATTATTTGCTATAGTTGCAAAAATTAAAATCAAATGTTGAATCGGATTGGAAATGAGTCATTGAATCAGATTAAAAGTGAGTTATTGAATTGGACAAATTTATTAAAAATTAGACAAAAATTAGTTTATTTGAATCGGTTAAAATTGATGGGTGATTAGTTAAAGAATATATTATTTTGATGTTATGGTGTGTATTATATTTTATAGTATTTTTTTATTTTTTTGGATTTTTTTGAATTATTTGAAGTTAGTTATTATTTTTTACTTGTGTAGAAATCAAATCAATTTTTAATTACGAGAATGTCACAGACCATTTCTTCCCCCGATTCTCTCTCTCTCCAATCACTCTTGCGCAGCCCTCCTTCACCCCCATTGATGCCACCTCTAGCTTTGGAGCCACCACCAATCACCGCCGCTGCCAGCCCAACCCCGCCCCCACCATCCTCTAGCTACTGAACTGCAACTACTGAATTGAAATCATCATTCACATTCTCATTCTCATTCTCATATGAAAGAAAACATCATGAAATCTTTAAAAGGGCAACTACTGAGCCGAAATCATCTTTCACATTCACATGCTTATTCACATTCTCATTCTCATTCTCATTCACATTCACATTCACATGCTTATTCACATTCACATTCTCCATTCACATGCACATTCACATGCTCATTCTCATTCTTATTCTTCCATACCCACTTGCGTAGGTTGTTTACTAAACTTAAACTATCTTTCTCATTTTCATCCTCATTCTCATTCTTATTCACATTCTCATTCTCATTCTCATTCTTCCATACCCACCAGCGTAGGCTGTCAAAAATCACTACCATACCCACTTGTGTCGGCTATCGAAAAAGAAATGTGAAAATTATATATATATATATATATATATATATATATATATATATATATATGTATATATATAAAGCAACTTGTTGTAGATCTTGTTTTCAAAAATATACTCGAGGGATCTCATCCTCGAGGGTTATTAATCTGAAAAATCGATCGATTAAATGACCCGGGTTAAGTGGGATCCAATAAAATACCATTCAACTCGTCCTACAAGTAATAAAACAAAATACAATAGAGTAGCAATAAAATAAAGCAGCAATAAAATAGAGCAATAAATCAGGGCGAGTCCTAAACGGACTTGGTACAAGCTTCAAGCGTCTCCACATGCCTAGGCGGTGAGCTCCTGCTCCGTACTTACACATCAAATCTAGAAGCTAATGCCCACTAACTAAATGATACATCAAACTAATCATGAATATTACACATATAATTTAATCATCATCTAACAATAGTCAAACAGTCAATAAGAAAATATCTCATCCTATTCATCCCAATTTTATTACATTTTTCTAAGTTACGTTGCAATCAATTAGCATGCTCAAATTTAATTTACTTAATTATATCACTAATTATTGATCGAATCATGCAAATCACCACTTCATTCATAATCAAACATATATCACAATAATTAAACAATCCTAGCACGTTGTGCTAATAAATCTTAATTTTAAATAAGTAAATTGAATAAAATTCTATACCTAATAGTTAGTCACACGGCGATGGTTTGCTCAAGTGAGGATTGTGGGGAAGAAGGAAGAAAGAAAAAGAAGAAGAAGTTGGGTGAGAAGGATGATGGAGACTAAATGACGAAGTATGAAATATATAGATGTCAGAGAAAAACAAATGGTCGTCTAAGAAAACAAATGGTTGTTTAGAAAAATAAATAGTCATCTAAGAAAATGAATGATCGTGTAGAAAAATAAATGGATGTCGTAATTAAAACTTGACTCGACTTTGACTTAATCAAAAATAGTACTAACTCATAATAATTCTAAAAAAATAAATTAAAAGGAAAAATCCCATAAAATATAATACACCCAAACTGACATGTTCTATAACTAATAACCCACCCAAACTATCCGTAACGTGTCCTTATATGTTATTTGGCCTAAAAATAATTTTACGATTTAATTAAAATAAATTAAGAAAAATCTGGCATACTCTCATATATTATGATAACTCATTCTGCTGCTGTCTTACTAGAGTTATCATCATATACTTGGGCACACATGACTCTCATGGTTCATAATACAAAACTGGCCTTGGCTCGATACACGCATTTTAAATTGACGGGACTGAAATTAACGGTTAAACTAACTGGTTCATACTATAAAACCCTAACTCGAATCCGGGATTTTACAGTCATTGTCCGAGTTGTCTGTTGGGCCCAAGTAGTATCCATGGACAGTCCAAAATCAAAATCTCAACCTAATGAAAACTCTTCACAGAGAGCCTTCGTCTCTTCCTCCGCCAATTGCAGCCGCCCTCCTCAGCCCTTCGCCGCCGCTTGCGGACCCCTCTGTCGCCCTCGAAGGCTGATGAACTGCGGCGGCAATTGATCGCCGTCTGGCAAAGGCGAAGCCTTTCTTCTCCGATCGCCGCCTATCATCCGCTGCTGACGTTCCCTGGCTCAAGCCAGACCGATAGCTTTGCTTTCTTCAAACGGTAGCGGTGGAGGCTCCGACGAGCTCTTTTCGGCCTTGCATGGCTAGAGGGTGAGCAGCAGCCATGGCGGAGGATGGCGAGAAGAGGTTACAGTGGACCATGGACAAACTCTTCCACTCACCCAAGCCCAGGCTTTTTGGGACGGCGGCGGCGGTTTGTCAATTTTTTAAAGAAAATCCCACAAATAAGAAAACTTCTTCACAATTATCTTTTCTATTAAAGTAAGAAAATTAAAAAAAGATCATGTACCGTACAAATAGCCAATCATATTTTCAATTTTTTTCCTAATCAAACGCATTAAAAACACAAAAAATAAAAAAAATGATTTTTTTCTTTAATTTAATAATAATTATGGGAGATGGTATTGATAAACCTATATATTTGAGATGGTTATTTTCATAGAATATAATATTAACCTTACAAATATCAAAGACATTATGTTATTCATATAAAATATCAAACACTTAGTCACTCTTTCAGGCAGACAAAGAAATGGCTATATTTGGTTTGTTTTAATTCGGTCAAATTTGATTGGTCAAACTCGGTCGGACATACTTCAGACTTCGGTCGGACTCTGTAATTCGGACATTTGCGCCCACCCCTACCTGCGGCCCCCACCCCATCCCCTCTTGCACCCCCCGCCCTGCCATGACACCCCCTACCGTCCCCGCCCCCCTCACTTCCCTCTCAAATTGGATCGAATCAACTGATTCACAAATCAGCTCAAATCGAGTAAAATTAGCTCAAATTGGCCGATTCATTGACCGATTTTTATCATGACCCATTTACCTATTTTTTAAAGTAGAATCCTTCTAATCCGATTTAAATTGGCTAATTCTACTCAAAATCAGCTAATTTTTGCATCCATGTTACTTGGCAAGGACAGGCTCTTTCACAAGGGATGCACACTTCGATCATCAACAGTCACCATTTTGACGCGTCCTCAAGTGCATCCCAAACTCGCGGACATAATACCAGTTCCTCACAGTGGGTGTAGTGTAAATTGTATTGAAAAATTATAATGGGTTGCTTACCCGTCACTTGAAAAGATTTTAAAAAAATAAATGTTAGGAAAGAGTGGAAAGGCACGGGAGAAAATTGAAATTGGAAAAACTCGCTGCACGTGTCAATGGTTTAATCAAGTTTTGTCCGCGATTGATTGGAAAGTAATTGGTAACTGCAAGGTGCTTTTACAGTGAAAATGTAGATCTAACTCGAAGAAACATGAAAATTGTTAAGCCTTGCCAGTATACTCGTGAAAAGTACTTTGAATTTCGTAAGATTAAGTTATAACTTGACACAATGTTTACAAATTACATACGTACCGTTGGCTTAGTTAACTTTCATTAACGAATAGATCCATTTCACCCCAACAGTACTATAAGATATGGTTCACATGTATTATATTTTAGCTAGCCCTAGACTACAGTGGCCGACATGACTAGTGTACGGTTGACCCTTACATATATATATATATATATATATATATATATATAGGGGCCGCTATGGTGCGCTGCCCTCTTTTGGCAGCGCACCATGCGGCGCCAAATCTGGGCCGTTGGATCGCGATCCAACGGCCCGGAGTAATTTGTCAAAAACACCCCTGACCCGCCGCCCGCCCCTGCCGTCCGGCCGAGCCTCGCCGCGGCCCATGCGGCCGACCCTCGCACCAGCCCACCCGCCGGCATCCCCGGCCCCCCTCGGCGGCGGCCCCCTGCATCTGGCCCGCCACCCCGCTCCTGCATCCCGCCGCCCGCCCCTGCATGCCGCTGCCCCGCACGCCGCCGCCGCCCTGCCGTCCGGCCGAGCCCCGCCGCGGCCCATGCGGCCGACCCTCGCCCCAGCCCGCCCGCCGGCATCCCCGGCCCCCCTCGGCGGCGGCCCCTCATCGGCCCACCAGCCCCCGCCGCCCTCCCGCCCTTGCATCGGTGCCGCGCCCGGCCGCCCCGCACCGCCATCCACCACCCGCCCGGGGGCGGGGTGGTGGCGGATGGCGGTGGCGAGGCGGGGGCGGTGGCCGGGGGCGGCGGGCCAGATGCAGGGGCGGGAGGGCGGCGGGGGGCTGGTGGGCCGATGAGGGGGCCGCCGCCGAGGGGGGCCGGGGATGCCGGCGGGCGGGCTGGGGCGAGGGTCGGCCGCATGGGCCGCGGCGGGGCTCGGCCGGACGGCAGGGGCGGGCGGCGGTGGGTGGGGGGGGGGGTGAGTTTGGAGGGTGCTGCTGGGCCGTTGGATCAGATCCAACGGCCCACAATGAGTAGCGCATGGTGCGCTGCCAACAGTGGGCAGCGCACCATATCATTTCTATATATATATATATATATATTAAGAAAATATCATAAATACTTAAATTTCAAAATTTTCTTTCAAATATACCAAATTTTTAAAGTTATATTTAAACATAGCCATTTTTAAAATTTTCATATCAATCATAACCAAACCTTATTATTTTTTATTTTACGACAAAAATATCTATAAAAATCTCGTTTTTATCAAGAACTAGATACATAATGGATAAAAGATAATCTTTACTAACTTTACATTTAAAAAAAATATTGGCTAATAATTGATAAATAAACTTTAAAATTATATTATTGATGAGTTAAAAAGAAAGATGCGAATATTTTATTTTATTTTATTTTATTTTAAATTTTGAATGATTGAAATTCAAAAATAAAAAGTTTAAATATATAAATTGTGAGTGTTTGAAATTTTGATTTGAAATTGTCATATTTTATTAGAAATTATTTGAAGTTAAATTAAGGGTATTTTTATCAATAAAGTAAAAATTATGAGTCAAATATTTTAAATATGAATTGGATATTTGAAATAAAAAGTGGAATTATAACTATATTTGATAAAAAATTGACCTTTTAGATATTTGTAATAGAAAATATTAAATATGGCTATTTATGATAATTTCCTATATATATTTGTTTAAGTTAAACTCAAACCTGACCTAAACCTGATTTAGCAAGTTCCGATCAGGACGAACTCAAATCGATAGTTAATAAATTACGTACATTTATCTAAGAATATACAAAAGATTAAATATCTTAGGGTAATTAATTTTATTTATAATTAAAATATAATATATTTTAGAAGATATTTTATATATAATACAATATTATATAAAAAACTAAAATTTAAAATAAAAATTAAATATTTTTCATGAAAAATAATCTAATGAAATGTCTTACAATAAATATTTGTTGTAAGACCAAATAAATAAGAAGACAAATATAAATTAAAGTACTCACTTATTCTTGAAATAAAAAAATTAACATAAATTTATTTAATGAATTGGTGATTTCGCCAAAGTTGTTTGGTCTTACAATAAGATTAATTGCAAGGACTTATAGCATATTACCACTTAAAATTAAGATCGGGTCCAACATCGGCTACCTCGAAGGGATTGTTCACGTACTCCGGCAACCCTTCATCTCCGGCGTCTCCCGGGCCTGCAAGACAGTAGAAGGTGAATCTTGTCCTCGAGGGGTTCATGTTGATGTGGTTTGCACCATTGGAGGCGACCCCGTTTAGTTCTTGATATCGGATAGAAACCCTTGGTACTTGTCATGGTCGGCATCTAGCCGAGACAGCGGGTTGACGGTGCGGGTCAAAGAGGTTGTTGATGCTGCTCGCTCGACGTCTACTCTCATGCCGGCGTTCATATTTTGCTTCTTCTCGAATGTTTGCGGTGTGAAAGTTGAGAGATGAGTTCGGGGCTGTAGAGTTTGCTTCCGAACCATGTCTGTTTGATTTAGATGTTTGTGAGGAGGTTGATGAAGAAGACTGGGTTTGTTTATCAGCTCTCATGCTGTATAACATTTTCATGTTTTTTTTTATATTTGTTCATACATAAGACACCAGGGGAACGTCACTCAACTCAATCGGCCACCAGAGGTTTGCTGCGACTAAATCGGTCTCGCGCGACCACTTTGAAACGGGTAAATTTTACTACTTAAAATTTGGTTGCACAAGGGTCGCCGGGGTGGGGGGAATGGGTCGTCGCCCCCACCACGACAACTGCCACCCCTCACCTGCCACCACTCACCGCCTCCCGAGGGGGGGCCTCGGCGGCGGGAGGTGGCCTGGGGCAAGGGGGCCGCGTCTCCGGGGGTGGCCGCATCGCCAGGCCAGCCCCCGTTGCCGACCCCTGCCACCACCACCCCCGCGACCGCTCTCTGCTGCCGCCAAGCTCGACTCAAGTCAATAAAAAATTGACTTGGTCCTGACTCGAGTTAGTAAAAAACTCAATCGATCCCGACTCGAATTAATAAAAATTTGACTCGATCTCGACTCGAGTTAATAAAAATTTGACTTGGTCCCGATTCGAGTCAGTAAAAACTTGACTCGGTCTCGACTCGAGTCAGGAAAAAATTGACTGGGTCCCGACTTGAGTCAATAAATATATTAATTCGGTCCCGACTCGAGTCAATAAAAACTTGACTCTGTCCCGACTCGAGTCAATAGAAACTTGACTCAGTCCTAACTCGAGTCATTAAAAACTTGACTCGGTCCCGACTTGAGTCACTAAAAAACTTGACTCGGTCCTGACTCGAGCTAGTAAAAAATTGACTTGATCCCGACTCGAGTCAGTAAAAACTTGACTCGGTCCAGACCCAAAATTAATAAATAATGCATTCTAACTCGTTAAACGGTTTTAAAATTAATTTTGCAATCAATTATATATTAAAAAAATGGCATACTCTTATATATTCTGATAACATGTAAATTATGTTGATGAATTCGGAAACACATCAAAGCCAAAACACATGAGAGCCATCTCATTTAATTTTCTTCCACATGATGAATACAAGTACAAACCATGAAAGATCATGCCCGCAAATAACTTACAAGTTACAAATCTGTCAAGTTTGATTTAAGCCAATTACAAATCATGGATACAAGTTATAAATCACTAAGATTATACAGTCGTTCCAGATTTGTAGCTATTATAGTTGTTCTTCATCACTGCTTTGAGATTCGCCATCACTGCACCGACACCCCTGAATAAACTCCACAAATCCACTCTCAGATAGAACATATTTTTGCCTATATATTTAAAAATAAAACATGGAAAATAATCACATAAATTATATATAACAAAGATCAAAATAAGGTTTGTGTTAGGCAACATTACTAATGTGTTACAATTGTAGGGCAAGTGCACTTATCATGCCCAACTCCACGTTTGTTGCAACCATGGCATAACCTACCTTTACCATATGTTCTATTACAAGTTCTTTATCACTCTTCCACATTTTACCACTTCCTTTTATCTTTGATTGTGTTGGTGGATGCACTTGTATTCCATAATGTACTTGTATTCCATGATGTGGATCATCTACCACATCTTCTACTAATTTTTTATCTCCAACAGTTTTTACTTGGCAACTTCAAATTTCTCAGATGATGAATGTGCCTTTTTGGCCCATCGATTGAATATACAATGCAATTCTCCCCAATTAGAGAATAAAGTTTTATTGCAATCACCACGAAGTTCCACTCCATCACCATCAAAAATAACTTCCTCTGCTATTTCAATTGTCCATCTCTTCACGACATAGAGTTGAGGAAAAATATCACCCTCATTCTTTCTCATTACATGTAGCAAATGCCTACATGGAATACCTTCACTTTCCAAAAGTTTACAGCTTCATGTGCATCTACTGTCAACTCCTATGTAAGTAACACGTGAAACCAACTCTTTATTATTTCTACAGCATGTTGCATCATACTGTTCAACATCCTCTTCATCTAATTTCTTATGAGATGAGCAACAAACCAAACTGTATTGTAGTTCTTCTTGAAACTTATAAAAAAATTTCGAGTATAAACCTTTGCCATCTTACATTCCATCTTTAATGGAGTAACCAATTTGGGGCTTTTATATGAGTTTTCATAAGATTCTTTTGCCTCGTTCAATCTCTGTCTTTTAATAGCTCTCTCAAATTTATGTATAAACTCAATAAGGCTATTTTTTTGTTGACATATCTTGAATAAAATGAGTTTTAAGATTCACTTTGTTGCAAATTTCTTATACCAATCAAAAATATACCTTTACTATACACAAGCACCCACACTTGACAAATTGTATATATGGATTTTAGCCACTCATTTTCCTCCAAACAATTATCTTTCATTATTTCACTCTAATGTGATTCAAATTCTTATTTATTTTCTGCACCATAAATTAAACTATGAAATGGCTCATAAAACTCCCTTTTGTGAACAATTGCACCTCATTTTTCAATTTTCTTCTTAAGGATATGCCAAATGCAAAGACGATGATATGTTGAAGGAAATATCAGTTTAATTGCTTTATCTATTGTTGGATCTTGATCAGTAACAATTACCCCGGGATGCTTTCCATCCATGCATTTTAAAAATGTTTCAAAAGCCATATAAAAGACTCAGTCTTCTCATTACACAAAAAAACACATCTAAATGTAATAGTTTGCCTATGAAGGTTTACTCTGGTGAATGGTCAAAAAATAAGTGTATATTTATTTGTACCATATGTTGTACAAAAATCATCACATCTGAGAAAAGCTGATAATTTTTTCTTGCAACTCCATCTGCCCAAAAACAATGTTTCAATCTATCATCATCATCAACTTCATAGCAATAAAAAAATGAATCATTCATCTCTTTCATTTCCTTGAAATGTTCCATCAATAATTGAGCATCAATTTCCTTTATCTCTTTTTTATTTTTTGTCTGGGCATTTCTAATATCTATCTCTATTCAACCAATATTTTCAGCCCTACCTGCTTCAATTTCTAGCACATACATTAGTTGAGAAGTTTTTATGTTAGCATCTGCAAATATATTAATCAAACTTCGGTGCATACTTGTAACATGCGTATGTGACCTGAGAAAATGAGTTTTTGATGGTGTAAGGAGTGCATGACTATGTCCTTCTTCAAAATGCATGACCTTCTATGTGCCTTCTTTATTTTAGTTACCCTGATGCGTGCTTGACAATCTTTTCTAATGGGAGGATAAGTTCTCTTTTTCCTTTTTGGGGGTATTTCTCTCTTTCATTTGCTCATACTCATACCATCATTATTGTTATCATTTTCATATCCAATTTGTATTTTACACTCATCTTCTTTTGAATGTCCTTCTTTAGAACACACAAACACTTGAGAATATAACTCTTTTGTTCTCCTATGATAATTTATACTATGTTTATGTACACCAAATCCAGTCATTTTTGAATAACTAGCGTAGAAGTTGAGTGCATCGTGCAAACTATCAAATTGCATTCCAACCTTCAAATTAACCTCATCTTCTACAATAAGATAAAATGTTGTAATATGTTGGCCTAATTCTTCTTCGGCATTTCCTTTATCTTCAAGATTGTCCATTCTTAAAAAATACAAAATTTATAAAAATTAAAAATCTAATCAACTAAAATAGTCACAATAAACATTCTTTCATTAAGTCAAAGTAATTTCAAAGGTTTAACTCTTACATGATACTTGTATGCAGCTAGATTTGTTCTTTGTTAACAGATGCAATTCTAGCCTCCTCGACTCCACTCACAAATATTTTTGACCTGAAAATATATTTTTTTAAATCGATAAAAACATAAGTACAAGAAATGAAGGCAATAATTATTTTGTCAAAAACTTCTTTTTTCATTATTTAGTAGATTCACTATTTAATTTAATCAGATGATTATAAACACTCTCACTTAGGTCCATTTACACACAAAAAATAAATGCAACAAAATTTGAATAATGTTAAAAAATAGCCCACCCTCGACGCGGCGAGCTTGGATGGGAAGGCAGGGACGTGTGGTAGGGGGCATCTAGGGGTCGACCGCGGCACACAAGCGCCAGCTTGTGGCAGGGAGGAATAACATTAGCAGCATAGTGCAGATATATATATATATATATATATATATATATATATATATATATATATAGTTTAATAACTGTTTAGTGACTAATTTAACGATTAGCATTTTGTAACTGTGCCTTACTGTCACTAATTATGGTCACAAAAATATTTGTGATGGCTACTTATGGTTTTATATCGGTTGTTAAGTTGAATTTCAAAGCTTAATAATTTGAAAATAAATTTGGGACCATTGTAAATTAGTTGAAAATTTTATACCTTAAATTGCCACTGTATTAACGGGTCTCAAAATGTCAACTATATTTAAAAAAGGAAGCCGCCCGAACCTTAGAGTCATTGCCAACTTGCCGATGCTGATTGCTAACACAGCTCGCCGCCACCGTGGTTCATACACATTTTAGATATAATTTTTTATTTTTTAAACTTTTTTATACAAATATGTTAATTGTGATTGAAATTATTGATTATTGTTATTTGTTAATTCTTGTTGAATGTTTATTGCTTATTGTTATGATGAATTTTTAAATTTATGATTTATTTTGTGATTAATTATAATTGTTATTTTGGAATTATAGTAGGTGAAATTTATTTAAAACTAATCAAATTGAAATTTTATTATAATTGTTGTTGAATGTTTATTGTTATTGCTAGGAGGAATTTTTAAAATTAGGGTTTATTTTGTGATTATGATTCTTATTTTGGATATATTTTTAAATCAGGGTAGTTAGAATTTTTTAAAAAACTAATTAATTTGATAATTTTTTAATTTTCTTATATTTGTTGTTAAATGTTTATTGTTTATTGTTGTTCATATATAAGATTTAAAATAATGATTATAATAGTATTATTAGAATAATTTTATTTTATTTGTTTAAATTTATGATTAAAATTAGTAATTAAAATTTATTACCATTTTGCGATGATAGGAAATAGATGTGTAAGGTAATAATTGAATTAATGCAATGACACACTACTGAAACTCGAGATTTGAATTTTCATAACTCTTAAGTTACAACTTAATTCTATAATCTAAAATATTCAAAGTAGTGCTTTTCTATAGTCGATTAGCTTAGACTAGAGTCGAGCACTATGATTCTATAAGATCAAGTACATTACTTTGTGTTTTTTGGCTCGATTAATTTCGAGTTGTATTGAGCACTATGATCTCATAAATAACATCTAATTTGTAATAGTTTTATTTTGTAATCATGTAAAACAATAATTTTCAAGTATTACGTACATTTTATATAAACATATAGACCATGTTGTATGTTATTATATTATAGACATCTGAATTAACTTATTTTTCGTGTTTAGTGCATGTAATAATGAATACAAATGGGTGTGATTGGATGTATAACAGGTGGTTATGAGGAGGAATGTCCAATTCACATAGAAGCAAGGAGTTGAGATGTTTCTTGATTTTGCATTCTTGTGTCTAAGAATTTGTTAGTAATTTGGGAATTCTTTGTCCATGTAATGGATGTGTCAATTGGTGGAGTATGGAATGCAACGATCTTAAACAACATTTATATTATCACAAATTAATGTCGACATATTATATGTAGACCTCTGATGGTGAGAGTTCATTGTCCGTATCTGCGAATTAGGAGTATAGAAGCTCAAGTTCAAGTATGATTGATCAGAATAATTTAGGTTTTAGAGAGGTGGTATATGATATTGCTAGTCCACTTTTTGAGGTTCCTTATCAATCGGCACACCACCATGATTCCGCCGATGAACAACTTAATCTAGAGGCACAAGTATTTTATTATCTACTTCGACAAGAAGATTAAGAATTGTATCTACATTGTCATTATGCATCTCCTCTATATACAACTATAAGGTTATTAAATATAAAAAATAGTCATAATGTTGCCCAAATAACATTTGATGAGTTTGTTTTCTTTTTGAAAACTGTTAATCAATCTATTCTTATCAATAATGTTTTTTCAGGTTAAGAACTGAGAGTGTATATAGTTGATATATGACACTGATCCTTATAGTCAGTTGTTAGTGGTCAATCCTATGGCGTACATCTTTCTTCTTCACGAAGAGCAGCTGGTGCTCCCCACGGTGAAGTGCGAGGTTGAATGAATTTGGCCTACAACAATTCCCGTAGTGGTAGAGTTTTCTGACATTTTCCCTAAAGAACTTCCAGGACTACCTCTGATGAGAGAAATAGAGTTTGAGATAGACTTAACATCGAGTACAACACCGATCTCAAAGTCTCTGTATAGAATAGCACCAACAGAGCTTAAGGAGTAGACTGGGTCGTTACAATACCAATATGCTGTCGGAGAGCCAAACAAGGGTTGGTATTATGGATTGGGCTCTGCCTTGACGGCAATGCACCACCTTCTTCTTGAGTCACGTTAATCCACTTCGCTAGTACAATGAGTCAGATTCTTCAACCTGACGAGTCTTTCCTTCGTCGACTCAAGGATTTAGAGACCTCCAAGTAGGATAGACAAGTAGAGATCATGAAGATGAGAGCGGAGATAAGGGCCGAGGTTGAGGCTCGAGACCACTAGCTTATCCAGCTTCTTGACGAGAGAGACCAACAACAGAGAGAGGAAACTCAGAGCAAAGATGACCAACTTGTCCAATCCATTACTGCTACTTTAGATGCTCAGATGTTTCATCATATGATGACCATATGTAAAGAACAATGTAGTTGCCCTTTCGATTATAACCCTGATATGCCCCCTTGTGATGCTCATGCCCCTCCCTTGATATAAACATAGTTAGGGTTTTTTGTATTAAATATTTGATTTATATTTCATGTATAACATTGAATTTTTTCTTGTGTTTTAGATTTAACTTTTATTCTATGTTTTTATATATTTTTGGTCATCATGTGTATTTATTTATAATCTTTCATTATTAAATAGGTAATTTAAAACATAAAATAAAAATTATTTTAAAAAATTCGGGTTTTTTTGCAATTGGGTTGCAACTAGTTTATGTCTGTGTTGCTATCACATCTGCAACCGAAAGTCGATCGTAAAAGTATAGCAACTAGAAAGAAGTTATTGTGAAATTGAAGTTGAAATCGAATTTGCAATTGAAAAACCAGCAACAAATAATTTGTGACCAGTTTTTCAACCACAAATATGATCGCTAATTTAAAAATCAAACTGAAACGGAGGCGTCCAGTTGCACTATTGCAACCAGATTTCTTCCGAGTCGCAAATCCTATTGTAAATTTTATTAGCGATCCAATTTATGGTCTTCAATGACTGGATTTTCGGTTGTTGAAAATCGATTTTCTACTAGTGAGAAATTTTGGAGAGTCATGGCTGATTAAATCATACTTTTATAATAAAATTTGGTAACTTATCATACATGATAAAAAACTTATCTTCTTTTTATGTTGAAGTCAAATAATATTTTCTTTATGGTAAGGGTGTTAAAAGCTTGATTAAACTCGATTTGGCACTATATTTGGCTCGAAAAAAATTCAAACTCAAAGCTTTACTAATCTAGAGGAAAGGTCATGCATATATATATAGGTTATTCCGCGTTCGGCGCAAAAAAATTTTTTGGGCCCTGCAGACGTTTGGGCCGTCTGATTATAAGGAAGGCCCAAATCTACTTCCTTTAAAATGTGATATCGGTCATCTTTGTAATCGGACGGCCTAGATCAATGTTTCTTTTTAGATCTAGGTCATCTCTGTAATCGGATGGCCTCGACATTAGGGGCACAGAAAAAATTTTTCAGTACGGGCGCAGAGTAACTCTCAACGCACTAGGAGGCCACGTCATTGGTAATGTTATAAACCATATAGACATACCCTCCAACCAGATGCATATTCTTTTACGTGTTTTCTATGAAAATGAATGACTATGTGCATGCTTCTCTCAAAGGGACCAAACTTACCAAAAGCATTGAAACACTCCCAGCCAGATTGGCCGCACTGCCTATTTTCAAACCTCAAAAAGACAAAACACAGTAATTTCACATTTTACAATATTATTTGGTGTCCAGTGAAGCTACCGATGAGGATTAGGTGTAAACTAGTAGGGGTGCTAATTGAGCGAGCGAGCCGAGCTCGACATGTGTTCGAGCTCGGCTCGAATAGTTCGAAACTCGTTCGAACTCGACTCGAGATCGAACGAGTTTTGAACATACATGTTCGAGTTCGACTCGAATATCTTTATGTGTTCGAGCTCGACTCGAGCTCGAATATACTTAAACTGTTCAGCTCGTTCGTTAGCTCGAAACCAGCTCGATTAAAAGGCAAAAGTACTTCACTTAAAAAAAAAATGAGGCCAATATGGTTTGAACCCACAACCTTGAAGTCATCAAGGTGAATACTTACCATCTCAACTATCTTGCTTCTTTGTTATTATATTACATATATATATATAATATTATATTATAATATAATATAAAGACTATATTATTATATTATTTTATCGAGTCGAGTTCGAATCGAGCTACGAGTCGAGTTCGAGTCGATTTCGAGTTATAACCGAGTCGAGTCGAGTCGAACACGACCTTGCTCAAGCTCAGCTCGTAAGATTCGAGTTCGAGTCGAGTTCGAGTCGAGCATTTAAATGTCGAGTTTCGAGTCGAGTCAAGCCGAGCCGAACGCTAAATGCTCACGAGCTGGCTCGCTCAATTAGCAACCCTATAAACTAGTATCCGCTACTGTTACGGTGGGAATGGACGGTAGTCGGAGTCTTGGACTTCGTCTTATATATTATTATATGTCAGTCTTGCGTTTGTCTGCATTAAAAAAATGTTATAACAAAAAAATAACATGGGTTTTGGTGACGATAATATCATCATTGATATAAAGGAATTTTTTGTGACGAATTTTTCAGTGACCAACTAATTACAATTTTAGTGACAAAATTTCATTTATTACTGAAGCCTTGCTTTTCTTACAGTGATGGATATCTTGGAGTTCAGGATTGCCCAATTACTAATTATTATTAATCAAGTGATAATTAGTTGTAAATTTTAATGTTAATATTGACCGTAAATAGATGATAAAACCCATTAATTGCAGAAATTTCAAAACTGCCATTAAGGGCACTAAATACATAGTGATGTATTTTGATTGAGTCTTATAGCTACATTAACTGTAAGTTCTTCTATGAGATTACCATTCAATTACTAATCAATTACTATTTATGGTTTAGTACACACTACGCATAATAATGCCTAATAATACTTATCAACTCTTATTAATAAAGGAAAAATTGATTATCGATCAATCAAGATATAATATATATATATATATGAATTAATTAGTATAATCTATCTCTTCGTTTAATTGGAACCACGTTTTGAAATTAGTATCTATGTTCTCTTCAGTAAAGTTCATTATAAAATCAGAATACGTTGGGCGACAAGTCTATTAAACGCGCCAGGGCTCCTGGGCTCCTTATGATATTGTAGTGTGTACAAACGCAGGCCCATGTATCAATGGATGTTTGACCGAACGAGTTCATCTAATGACTTGACTCATCATCCGTACCACATCCACCAGCAGGTAATCGTTCATGCAGATTTTTTAGAAGAATTATAAAACAAAAAATAAATATGTAATTTTTGGGGACGGTTAGCAACAAGGATTGGTGTTATGAATTCTATTGATCTGATCCACTTCACAATGTGTTTCAACATCGGATGTAAAGTAATATTTTCTGGGCTGTGCTTGGAAAAAGAAAAAAACTCTAAAATAGGGGGAGAAACTCTGATAATTTAAAACTCATCGTCTGTACCATTTCCTCTATGATCTTCGTGGTTATGTTTCCGGCTAGCAGCTTCTGGTAACATATAGCTTCTGGTAAAAACTTGGATGGGAATACCAGGCTTGCATTCTCTTCTCTTTCATATAATGCATTGACAAATTTCCGATGGCCTCCCCTCACATATATATGATGAGTGGCTTTCAACTGGTATTTATGTTTGGCTGCCATTAGCATTCACATGTCAAATTCATGTCACATTTACTCCACCACTGTCACACCAGCTCCATTATTTTATTCGCTTTGAGCTGACTCCCAACCTTGTTTTCCTCTCCGTCAAATCAAATTTTCAATGAAAAAAACAAAAGGCAACCATGAGGCGCATGTGTAATCATTTATCTTTTAAATTATAATTTTTTGCATTTAATTATTAATTGTGAAGTGGAAATATAATTAGCAAATGTAAAAGAATATTTGTACTTCCAAGTGTTAGGTGGAAGGCTCATGTTATCTCTATATAACCATTAAGTATCACAACCCCGAAGCTTCAAAATAACGTGCGTGACAAAAAAATTGAGTTTTAGAAGTACATATAGCATTACTCTCAAGAAATTTATCTTCTCTTTGAAATAGTTAAAGCTTTCTAACTCCATATTTCCTTAGCTTTTGCTTAACGCTCAACTAAAACAATACTAAATTTTATCATGAAGATCTCAACTAAAAAGATATAGTTAGTTTTAAAAAAGTTTTTTATTAATCTCAATCTAGCTACAAGCAAAACTAATGTGAAAAATTAATACAAAATATTAGTTTTTATTTAATTTCAAATTCTCCAAAACAAACTATCATGAATATATCATCTTATATATAGAGAGAGAGGGAGGTTGCAATGCACTGCCCGTTTTTGGCGGTACATGGCTTGTGGGCCGTTGGATGAAATTCAGTAGCCCTCCCCCGACCCAGCTTACCCACCCGCTAGCCCGCCCACTGCGACCGACCACCCCCGCCACCTCGCTGCGGCCCCCAGCTCGCCCCATGGCACCACCACCACCACCCCCTCCGCCGTGCCCGCCCGCGGCCCGCCCATCGTGATCGACCACTGCCACCTCGCCGCAGCCCGCCCGCCCTAGCAGCTGCCCACGGCACGCTACCACCACCCCTCCACCGAGGCCCCGGGCAAGGGCAGGGGGGACGGTGCCGCCAAGGGGTGAGGGCAGCGGCTGGTGAGGGCACAGCTATAGCGGCAGCGGGAGTGCGGGGAGGGGGAATGAATCTGAGCTGCTGGATCAATTCGATCCAGCGGCTAGGATTCGCTGTGCTGCATGCACCGCAAACGCATGCACCGCAGCACAGTCAGATTTATATATATATATATATCTCAAATTCTACCCAAAAAATGACTACGATGAATATATGATCCTGCGTATTGAACGGGGATCTTGGCTTAATTACTAGCAGCTAGCTAGGCACGCAAGTCCTTAAGTGTATAAATGTAAGTACTACACTAGCTTGCATGGAATAAAAATGCAATGCACCTCAAATATTTTACTAGTTTACGCACAGCTCTTTATAAAAATACATGCATGTTGGGTCCAAATAAGTTAAGGAGAAAATTAGTATTCACTAAATGAACGATTAATTAGCTAATTAAAAAGTTTAATTTAATTAATTATGAAGTTGATTTAGATAAATAATATGAATCAGGCCATGCCCTTAAATTAATCAGATGCTCCTTTTCTTTGCAAATTACATGGCAAATTAATTTTTCCTATCATCTAATTGTTTTCCATGGCCAAATTCGATGACAGTGAGCCATCGTTTAAGCACCGAAATTTGTCACTGAAAGTGTTCAGTGACAAATTAGCACCGTTTTGACACCGTTTCCAATTTTTTGTCAAACCGATTTCGGTGATAGACGTTGATAACCAAGACCGTATTGTCACCAAAATAACCCCTTCTATTACCGGAAATTTTGCTACAGAAGGGTTATTTTTCACTAGCGAGAATACGCACCGGCTCAAAATGATACTAATTTTTGTCTTAATAAACATTTACTATATTGAAAATATTTTCTTTTTAAAAAAACAAGAAGTAGCAAGTTTAAAAGTGGAAAGCTGTTGACTGGTGAGGATGATGAATTATGAAAAGAGCAGTTAATGATGTCGGCAGGAGATGCCAAAGATAGAATCCAATCTGCTGGTAGATTGAATGAAACGCACTCCTATGCAGGTACCATGTCAATGACTAGTTCCTACTTGCCCCGCATGCATATGGCAGTACCAGCTCTTTGCCCTCCTCTTTAGCTTCTTCCTACCTTTATTTTTATGCAATAAAATTTGCCGCGGATATGTCGTGTGTATATATATGTGTGTTATAGCATCTTCCACACCAATTAGAACTTGCAACAGCTAAGTCATTGTCGACCGTCCACACTTACCCTGCAGCAGCTACAACGTAGCTCCTGTTTCATTCTCTCTAACAATAGCTAGTTCAGTAGTTCGAAACTCTCGGCGCCAACGATCCTGCTTGAAAACCTTAGGCAAATGCATGCATGCTTTTGTTTTTGTGCTAGGATTAAATGTTGAAACGTATGAAATCATAATATCTACCCATGTAAGGTAGTATTGAATGGATCATCCATCAATATTTATGCTTTGATATTCATCCCCACTTCAACTACCACGGTACTATACTCCTTCGTGAAACAACAAAATCTAGAGACGATTTGTTGAGTCGTCGTTTCAGGCGCGCGATGTTGACATTTCATTCAACTTCGCATTATATGTCTGGTTGTAGTCACCATATATTCTAAAATGAGGTTGTGATCAAAATATGCCGATAATGAAGAACACATGATAATTATATAAGTTTAACTATGTCTTCATAGTTATAATGTGGCGATGGGAATTTCCTTTATATCCTATATAGCATTTATCTATACTAGGTGTCACGGGGTTGTTTTAAAGCAGAAATTTTTCACCCTAAAACCTGTCTCGTGTTGCATATTCCCGGGAACACCAGCTTCGCCCCAAACGGAGCCCTGTACCGCTGTTTGTAGCGGCACGCCGAAGGAATTCACATTGCAAACACAAACACACCGGCTCGACACCACGCCCAACTGCCTAGTGCTGCTGGTGTCGACAGCCGGTACCGATCAGCAAATCACAGCGATCGCAGCAACACACCGTAATGCTGCTACGCACATGAGCCTGCCAAGCCCATAGTATTTGACGCCCTATGTGCCGATCACCCAAACCAAGGCATGAACCATACCCTGGAATCACGGGTCAGCCCTTAGTTCCAAACTCGACGTCCAAACCACACAAAATTACGGGAATTCACCCAACCTTTATTTCAATCTCTAAAATAAAGGAAATACAAGTAATCCAATCCCCAGACTACTTGCAAGTCATGGACATGCAACCCCATGACCTTGCCTCTCTACACTCTCTTAAGAGGCTAACTCACAACCCCAAGTTGATCCCCTTGATCAACTTGTTTACATGCAACTCTCAGCAAGTAGGTTGTAACAACGACAAAGACGTGTACCTGATCTTAAAGGAAGACTCTCGATCACCACCTTGCAGTCGTCCCACTTGTGATCTCAATTCGAACTCCATGAATTAGCTGCAGCAACCACAAGCGTCCCCTTGCACGATCCAGGCTATTCTCCTACATAAAGAATGCACACCATCTTCCCTCAAGTCGTTCATGTGTTTTCATGAAGGTCGTCCACTTCATATATACATGTCCTATGTTTGTTGCACTTTGGATAAACACAATATCCAAATAACCAACTCCGAAGATCTCCAAGATACCACATGACATCCAGCTTCATTCATGTATATCCACACGCCCATATCTTCTCCAAATATTGCGTGAATATTATCTTCAAGTGAGTCGTCACCAATTCCCTCTCATTGGTCCATAGAAGATCATGATTTTCTCCAAGATCTCATCCATGTTTATCGGTAAATCCTTGAACAACCAACTCCTTAGATGCACATCGGCTACACAGTTGAACCCTGCTGATTCGCCCATCAGCCCACTCCCAGTTAACCTCTATCACCAACACCCAGCCATGTGCGCCCACCGTGCTGCATCATGCTACACCGCCCAACAACCTCAACTCCCATGTTGAAATGCCGCTATATTGGTCGGTAGCGCCCAACAACCCATCCATGTTGCTGCCGCTATTTGTGCCAATCGCGCCCATGCCCCATGCACACGCGTGCTACCGCTATCTGGCTCGGAGCTGCTTCACGTACACACCGCCCCAAATCTCAGCACTGGGTACCTACCCAATTCTCAGCACAATCTATTGTTGGCCATCAGCTATGCTTGACTCTTCAATGTTGCACTGTCGGTACTTTGCTCTCACATGCTCAAACCCCGCTCAGCACCCGACATCGGCACACTAGGTCCTGCTCACAACCTCGCTCCACCAATGCTCGGTAATGCTTGGTCACAGCTGCTGGTCAGGCTACTGCACCGAACCATTCTAAGTTTTCCTTGGCGCCATGTAGCGCTATGCTCGGTACTGCCTACCGAGCCAAACACCACTACATGCTCGATCATCACCAACCACCAGTACACTGCACACCCTAAGTTGCTCCTTGCCTGCAACTATTACACAGGTTAGTACTTGGTAAGTTGTTTCACCACCTGGATAGCACCGACTACCTGTCTTGGACGCGGGATGACTAGAGACAACCGCCAAACCCTAGCTCCTTTGGGCGCCCCACAATTACAGTTGTAACACTAGGCATGGTTGTATGTATGTAAGTATACCTTCAAACATTAGTTGAAAAATCCCTCCATGAAAATGTCATGTAATTGCGCCGAAATTAATGTGTTGAGTTGATATATTAATTATAGTTCTATACGACAAATTAGCATTATTGTTTTAAAACTCTTTTAATTTGTATTCTAAAAACTGTCCGAGTCGATTTCATTTCATGCATGCAAGATTTCCCAAATCAAACTCTATAGATATGATTTCTTAGTGATAGATTTTATGCATCATGATTAACTCCTCGAGTCAAATAATAAAAGTCATTAAAATATTTAGCCTTTTTTAATTCAAATAAATAAATATTTTGGAGTAATTTAAACCACATCAGCTCTTATTAATGAAAGGGGAAGTTAATAATCACCTGAGATTAAAATTATTAGGCTAATGAGTCACTTAAAATATAAAAAATATCTTTAAAATACAATAAAAATACCTTTGGTAGAAAGTAACAGGTTTAAATCCCACTAACCTCAATTTCTTTTATATATATATATATATATATATATATATATATATATATATATTGTGGTAGAAGGTCACGGGTTCGAACACGGTTAACATTAACTTCTAACTTCCTACTAAAAAGTATTGAAAAAATAGAATAAAAAGATCAAATAATTATAATTTATCTTTTTTATTCAAATAGAATAGGAAAATGTATTAATGACATAAGATTAAAAGTAGGACAATGTGCTAATTAAAATACAAGAAAAATCTCAAATTTACAATAAAATTACCTCTTATAGAGGGTCACGGGCTCGAATATCACTAACCTCAATTTCTTTAAAAAATTAATTAAAATATCTTTCACAATAGAAAGTCACGGGTTCGGACCCGATTAACATCAACTTCTAACTTCATACTAATAAGTTTTGAAAAAAATACAATAAAAAGATCAAATAATCATAATTCATCTTTTCATTCAAATAGGATAAATCTATATAGTCAATCTTAATTTATATCTAAGTATTAAATTATTATAATTTATCTCATTATTCAATTAGAGTTTATGTATGAAATAAAATTTATACGGTATAGATCACACATAATGCAACCTCTTATTTAATATTTATCAATTTCAAGTGTTAAAATAGCAATATGTGCTTATTTTATATAATAGTTTCTGTACTTAAATGTTAATTTATATCTAAGTATTAAATTATTATAATTTATCTCATTATTCAATTAGAGTTTATGTACGAAATAAAATTTATACGGTATAGATCACACATAATGCAACCTCTTATCTAATATTTATCAATTTCAAGTGTCAAAATATCAATATGTGCTTATTTTATATAATAGTTTCTGTACTTAATTGAAAATAATACAAATAACTCGTAGTCAACTCAATTAGCTTAGAGTTGTCTCCACTCCATAGCACATCAAGTCAAAGATCGAGTCCCTAGTCTTTGAACTATGCAAATTAGATCGTTCCCACGTATAATTATCAACTTAATCGATCCATTTAATCAAGTGCAACAACATAGATCGATGTTACCCTACCAAGTTTCTCATGCATAAGATTCAATTCATTACTAAATAATTAGGGACACAAATAAGTTTACACATGGGGTCATATCTACTTTTTATTAATTAAAAAGAATAAAACATCACATATTTTTTATAAGAAGTAGGAGATTCCACTAATCAAAATATAATAAAAATAAATAATAAATAAATTAAATCATTATAGTTTGTCTCCTGATCAATCAACTAGAGTTATTTTTCAATAATCGGAGTCTCTCTCTCTAAATGTATATATTTTTAATTTGTCTTTTTATTCAATAAATTTTTATCCATAAAATTAGTGTACATCTCTAAAATTAGTCTTCAGCGGCGGCAGTTTGCCCTAGTTAATGTGTAATGCTGCTTATTAGTGCATGCATGTGCATGCAAAAGTTAAACTTATATCCTCCTTTTACAAAATATAAAGTTTAATAAGGAGGAAGTCATACCATAATTTCAAGAATGGAGGCACTAAATTTGGGAAAACTCAAACTTCTACTACACTCACAGTCTCACACCTTGGGAAAGCCTTCTCCTCTATCATGTTTCCTGGTAGCTCCATTTCCTTAATTCTCCTCCATCACGTGTCCTTTCGCCATTATACTGATTGGCCTTCAGTAAATAATTTCCCCTGCCAATAGCTATTCACATACCTGCACCCTACGGTATCATCACTTTAATCATAAGGAAGCCATGATATCACATAACAAGGACGTTTAGCATCTGCTGGTCTAAACCCTAATGACCACCTTAGGTGTGCCCTTAAGAGGGACTGCAGGTGGGTATTATGAGCTGCCTCACCTAACTAGAAGCTGCCATTGAACTTCCACTTGGTGGTAAGATTTGGGCAAGAGAGAGCCTTATGGGCATTCAACCTTTCCAGCTTTAGCTTAGACATTAACTGTATGCCAGTGGAGTGAGAAGGGAAATAAGAACAGAGATTCATTGGGTGGCAACATGTCCAACGAGAATGGAAGAATACGATTATGCAGCTCATAATTGTGCGTGGAACTGTATCGTTTTGGTGTTGAAGCTGCTTTCTTGCTCCGGCTAGCCAAATCATACTCTGCACCTCGCCGTTCTCCTAGCTAGTCAGCGACCTGCATGGTAATTAACACCTTACTATAAATTAATCATCATTCTGATCTTTTGCTAGCCTTCCTTGCTATTTAATTACATGATTATATATATCCGCTTTTTCAAGTGACGACAATCACCTAAATATGAAACGAGTTATATATGAACGGTTTAATTTAACATAAAGATGGAAACACAAACTAGATACATAAAACTTCCTTGATGGATTTATCCCAGTGTAAAAACACGGACGTCAAACTCAATTCAGGATTAATGAAGTACAAGCTTAAGAGATCGGAGTAGTACTCTAGCTTGTGCGCATGCCCTCTACTTGACTTACGCATAAATCAACTTGAAGAATTTTTTCAAAAAATGAGCCGCATATGAAGCTTTATGATTCATGATCTAGTGACTGGGAGAAAAGACCTAAAACATCGATCAAGACTGTAAATTTAACATACATGAAATCGATAACATCATCTTCCCACGTATAAACATACAGACCGTTGTCTATATATAATTGATTACTCCAAAGATAGTACTCGTGTTTGTTAATGTTGCCACACTGAACGAAGAGCAACCACAAGCAGATCGATCAAAGGCAAGTTAAGAATGTTTTGGAGATCTACCCGATTAAGTAATTGTCTTGTTTTCAGGGCCTTCCCGTTTATTACATGCCTGACAATACATCTCTCTGGGCATACAACTAGCTGCTCCTCTTTACTACTTCCCAACGTTTCTCATGCCTTTTCATTAATACACGCAAGTATCTTCATACCTGCAAGCGGCGAGAAAGACACATCGAGAACCATTGTGGGCCAATGCCATTAATCAACAACAACAGGGTCCCACCCTCTGGCCAAACAGAGGGCCATTCAATGCCTCGTCAGAAGGAATCACTCGGTTTTAAAACCGTCCAATTGGAACAAAAATATACGTAGAAGATCCTAGATATAGTGATGTGATGCTGCGGTTGTTTTGTTATGATTTTATGTGATTGTGGTTCCGAAACATAGATGCTTAACAGTATTGTCCTACATATAATTCCATGATCTTTTCTTTGCTTATATAGAACTACGTCCTTTTGGTTCTTGCCCCACTTTCATTGAATCCAACCAATGTTTGTAGCCGAAATTCTTGTCGACTGCAGCTTGGTCCCTCTACATTTCGTTGTTAATTTTTAGGGTTCTTCGCTCTATTATGTACGTAAAAATATTATGAGCGTTCTAAACATGATTCGTTAACAGTTTTGCATGCATGCACTTGTTTTTTCTTAAACTAAATGTTCAGTAAATATATATATATATATATATATATATATATATATATAATCTTCTTTAGGTACATATAATCATCTCTAAGTACGTTTGTTTGCGTTCTCTAGCTGTGTATATATTGTCCATCAACACGCATTGCAAGAGCTCTTTCAAAATAATAATAATAATAATAATAAACCTTGGGAGCTTATTTGCTAATCAAGATGACAACAACGTCTAAAAATAAGGAACCCTTTTTTCTCCTTTTAAATATATGGATGATGATGATACGATATAAAATTATGCACGATATCAATTTGTTCATGACTTTGTGACTCCACTAGAAGCTCGCATGCTATATCCTACTCCACTTAATTTGCTCGGTAATTAAAAATAGTCTACTCTTTTTTAAAATGTGAACCAACTAAATAATATTGTTCCTATATATGTATAAAACAAAATGTAGAACAGTTGAAAATGATATGAATTACCAACTCATGCATGTAAGGATCTTGAACGACCACATTTCTGATAATTAATGTCTGTAACATAGTGTTCCATGAAATTACCGAGGAACGAATGACACGAGCAGAGTCAAACAGGATGCAGCAGGTCTGAGCACAGTAGTACTCATCAGCTTCATTCAAAGTTCATTCCAGCTAAATCCCGCCAGACTGCATTTTCCCACATACAGAGGAGATCAAGCTAGACTGGTCAAGGTAATAAGATTTATTTTTATTGTCTAATATATCATCTAGTACGTACCTTACGCAAGTTACCTACAAATATATATATATACATATATATATATATATATAAGATCATCAACGACTAATGATATATGAAGTACTATAATGCTATTTGCACTGGCTATTTTCTTTATATATCGGGATTATTCCCTATTCAAATGTTCATCTTGGTTAAATTAAACTACAGTAAGACCATGATCATATACTTCAAATCAAACCTTTGTTCCGTTTCTTGGCACCGCTCGTACCACTACGTACATGTGTGGCTATTATACAATAGTGGTCTTAACGACCTATAGTGATTACCAAATTATAACTAGCTAAATTAATTGGGTGTATTTGTCATATAAAATTTAATTCTGTTAATGATTATGTATTGCCAGTCTCAAACCCAGATAAAGAATAAGGCATCTAACTATAAAAATATTGCCTTTTGTGAACGCACGATTTCTAATTTAAGGTCCATGTCTTTGAACCAATTATCAAAGGTCACCATTCAGGGCCTCCTATATACATTTTTTTGGGGCACATAGGTCCATGTCCCCAAGAATCTATAAAAAAAAATGAGAAAAAATTTACTATATAAAAATTACCCTATCTACGAAAAGTCAGCTATTCTAAAACCATAAAAATAAATAATTTACGCACAAGGATCAGTAAATGCAAATTTCAATTTGAGCATCTTGAAGACAGGTTGTGCACTATATTTAAGCACTTAAATATATGTTGTCAAGCGGCATCTAACATGGGCCCCGCTTGGCAGTCAGAGTAAAGACAAATATGAATTCCAAGCATGTGGGGTACCCTATTTACGACTCTCGATCTACAACCTCTCCCTTTCTTGCCACCGTATGAACTACATATTATATATATATATATAACCATTCCCACTCCACTCAAACTCAAACTCCCCTTTCCTTTCTTGCTCCCACCTCTTCGTCCTCCTTCCCCTTCTTGTCTCCATCCCCATTTTCGTCTCCTTTTCCTCCGTTGCAAAGGGGCCCATCCGATCCTCCATTGTCCGTTTCCACTTCCCACGTAAAGATCCATACTATGATATAGCTAAGGAAGCTGGTTGCCATACATGTGATCACCCTGGTCGCTTTCTTTCGGGCAGCCACCATTTGATTATCCTAATAGCTTCAACCGTTTCTTATAGTTGATCTGTTTGTTCGAGGTATAGCCCTTTGTCTTCCTCGAGATGGGTGATGAGAGCTTGGTGGGCATGTTCCGTCGGGGAGAGGTAGAGATCGAGCAGCTAGACGGTTCAGACTCGCCGGAGAACATTTTTACTATCTTGGAGGAGTTGGAGAAGTCACTGATGGGGGATGAGAATCATCATGATTTGCAGAAGTATTTGAGCAGTGGTGATGTTTGCAACCAGCAGGAGTCGGAGCCGGATGCAGACACTCCTCGTCCAACCAAGAAGGCCAAGTTGGTTTCCAAGACGTCTTCGGTGCCGCCCTGGCCGGCGGACTCTGTAGCTGCCCAGGATGGACAACAGAGAATGGCACACATCACGGTTGAGAGGAACAGGAGGAAGCAGATGAACGAGCACTTGTCTGTCCTTCGTTCTCTCATGCCTCGCTTCTACGTTAAAAGGGTAAAGGCTGGGAAGTACATGAGCTACTCATGACTTCTTCCCAATCAAACATTTATATCTTAAAGAACTTTTTGGTGCAATAAATGGTAGAAACTTTTCAAGTAATTTGTAATGTGCTAACTATGGAAGTTTTTGTTAATAATCTAGGGTTGGAAGATATAAGGAAGAGGAGGGTTGTGAAGGAAAATAGTATCTAGAACTAGTTACTTGAAGTCTTTTTTCATTGTTGTAGTCTCTTATTATGAGTATGATGTGAAATCCTTTTCGTCGTCTCCTTCTATCAGCTTGTTTCAAAATGGTTTTGTGACTTAGTTTTCATTTCGTCATTCTACACGATGCTAAACCATCTCAAGGTTCAAATCGGCTTAGATGTCAATATATCTAAGACAATTATATACAGATCACTTGCATATGTGAGTATTGTAAGACCATACTATATATATATATATATATAGTATGGTCTTACAATACTCACATATGCAAGTGATCTGTATATACATATATATATATATATATATGGTACTAAACTAACTATAGTTACATAAACATTTGTAACGGAACAAACATTTAGTTACTTCTAGCAACCTTGTGCTAAGCCTTCCATTTTCTAAAGAATGAAGTTCATTTTAGGGAGATCAAGCATCAATAATAGGAGGGGTGGTGGACTTTATCACGGAATTGCAGCAGCTCTTGCAGTCTCTCGAGGCCAAGAAGCAGCGGAAAGTGTACAGCGAAGTATTGAGTCCGAGACCAGTGCCGAGTCCAAGGCTGCCATCGCCACTTAGCCCAAGAGTCGTGGTGGCAACACCTCTTAGCCCGAGGCTCAACCTGCCCATAAGCCCGAGAACCCCCCAACCTAGTAGCCCTTACAGGCCAAGGTTGATGCAACAGCCTAATTATCTGCCTCCCACATCGTTGCCAGCCATCGAAACTCCCCTCCATCTCCATTTGAGAACGTGAAAGAACTTGCTGCTAATTCCAAGTCGCCAGTTGCAGAGGTGGAGGTGAAGTTCTCTGGTGCCAATGTGTTGTTAAAGACAGTGTCTCATTGGATACCAGGACAAGCAACTAAGATTATTGGAGCTCTCGAGGGACTCTTTCTTGAGATCCTCCATGTGAGAATCAGTGTTGTTGATGATGCCATGCTGAACACCTTCACCATCAAGGTAATTGCTATGCAACCATCTTCTCGCCTTTTGTTATTGTATAATGCCATCGACATTTTATTTTCTATTCTGATTAAAAAAATCTCGTCCTACAAATTAGATACCCCAGTTACGACAGAGTTTACCATATTGAGAATTTGATGGTATAATTATTGACTCTTAATTATAACACTGAAGATTCATTTATCATGCCCATAAATTTCACCATATTAGTATGGTTCCACGACAGTAGTATAGTTGTAAATATACTATTGTGAGGTATATCAACGTGGAAAAATGTATTATCTAACATAATTTTTGTAAGGACCCAAAGCTATTAATAATGATATCTATGCTTACAATTTTTTAACAGTCGGGAAGGTGGTGTTATTTTTTGAAGAGATTTGTTGAATTATTTTCTTTGTAAAAATTTATGTTGACTTTTTTACTTACTCCTAATATCATTTATCTTCTTATATATTGGGCAGATTGGAATTGAGTGCGAACTTAGTGCAGAAGAACTTGCTCATGAAGTTCAACTGACTTTCTGTTGATTCTGAGCTAGAAGTACAGGTAGCTGATGATCAAGGAGAGTTTAACTAAGAGATTTAGATAGCTAGATGCATCAAATCCATGTAGTTTTGGTCATCTAATTAATCTGTCGACTTGACTGCAGTCATGTAGAAGCAAGTATGGGATTTAGTTTGTAAGAATGTGTTTGTTTCTAACCAATCTTAATTTGACTGTTAGTTTTCACCGCTTAGCTTGGATATGTACGTAGCTGATCGTCTTGTGCTTTTGTTGTGTTAAAATGAAGGTTGAAGTGTTTAAGGTTTCACCAATTCTAAAATCTATTATCCGGTAGTTAACTGGTTTGCTTCCTTCCAAAATAGTCCGTTTATGTTGCATTTAGCATCGTGTACATGTGTAGGAGAGTGGAAGCAATTGGTGAACCTATATGTACATTCTTATGGCGGCGAAACTTTAATTAAAATGAAGCTGCCACTGATCATGATCCAAAATCCAATTATGATCGATCGACTTCACAACTATATATATATACATACTATAGAAAATTAGTTTTTCTTCACGTTTCAAAAAATATATAGTGCAGGTACTTTTCTCCACGTCAATTCTTGCATAGGAGAAAAGCTTAGAGTTATTTTTATATTTGAAAATTTTTAAAGCCAAGGATGGGCTAATTTTTAAATTTTTCTCCACGTCAAAAAAGTAGAGAAACTTTTCTCCAACCCAATTTTCTCCATTCTTATTTTCTCCATGTTTTAAGATTAATAAGCACTTTTCGGAGCGGATAAAAATTAGAAAATTAACACATACCAACCTTCTATTATTTTCAAATATAGAAAAAAATCTATAGTTTTTTTCACGATAAAAAATGGCGTGGAGAACAAAGTAGAAAAATGCCACTTTCTTTGCAATGAGATATTTTAAAATCAAAATTTTTATTTACCTATATCATTTTTTAAAATAATTTAAATTATTTATTTATTAACTTTAAGTATTAAAAGAGCGATATATGTTAATTTCATATAGCATCTATATATTTCATTACAAAAATAATGTAAATAATTTCAATTTAGCTTGGAGTTGACTCCGAGTGGACTTCACTCTATATTATATATATATTTATGCCATGGTTGCATGAATCGGAATCGGAATTAAAATCGGTTTTCCAGGGAATCGGAATCGGTCCAAATCGGTTATATACAAAAATTTGCCAACTCATAACAGAAATACCTGAAATACATAATTATATAATTTCTCAACATAAATACACAAATTTAAGTATTTATACAACAATCATAAAGGTATGTAATTATGACAATACAACGGTAGAGTCATACCTGAAAGAACAAATAAGAACATACCTGAAAGAACATATTCTTTATGTAATGAACACAATTTCATATAATTACATACCTAAAAGAGCATCATAATTTATCATCAGAATACCACAATGTCATAAGTATATACACAATGTTCATATATCATCATCTGTGTTCTATCAAATAATAACAACAAGACATTAATACAAGTCCACAAAATTAATGTTCAACACAATTTTACTTAGTGCTTAATACTAAATCATCTAATTCATCATCTGAATCATCTTCGGAGTCCGAATCATTATCACCAATCGGAATAGTAGAACTATCATCTGCATTAACACGAGACCCCTGCGTAAAAGGAGGCATAGAACTCCCACTCATATGAAGTCCCTCAAGTTCAGGAGGCAAAAACAAATTATGTTGGGAGTCAATATGTATATCAATATCAACATTTTGTCCACTAGGAAGAGGAGGCAAAGAAAAACCATCAGACGTAGTAGAACACGATCCAATTGCAGTTTTCAATGTGTTGCCATTTTCATTTGCTACAAAGGCCTCTTCATCTGCACCATCATTGTTGCCAACATTGGTACCAAAGAAATCATCCTGCATAAAAAAGTCATACCCTATTCATTTCAATTCAAAAAAATTCATACACAAAATCATGAATGTGATGTAAGCTTTATTTAAACATACCGATGGGGATGGGTTGTCCCGTTCTCCAACCCACTCATCTAACGAGTCTTCTAAACTCAAATGTTCACTTACTGCATCATATTTATGCCTCCACCTCAACTCGTTTTCTTTGACCCGCATGTTGTAATGAACATATACAAGATCATTTACTCTCTTTCTTGCAAGTCGATTTCTTCTTTTGGTATGTACTTGGTCAAAAGTGCTCCAATTACGTTCACAACCCG
Organism: Piper betle; assembly: GCA_033002965.1. Lineage (NCBI taxonomy): Eukaryota > Viridiplantae > Streptophyta > Magnoliopsida > Piperales > Piperaceae > Piper > Piper betle. The sequence goes on along the minus strand of JAURVB010000607.1, from coordinate 92,214 downwards.
ATGATGATGAAGTTTGACTAAGTATTCTAATAGCTATTTTTTGTAGTTCAGGGCAGCTTATACCATGTTGCTCCCACCATGATGCTACATTTGATAAATTAATTTACTTATAAGCTTGCAATAAATATGAAATCTGGAGAAAGGTGGATTTTACCTGGGTGGAGGAATTTTCTATTGGTAATTGCAAGAGAATGTCCAAAATCTCCTTTTGCAGATACAAAATCGAACCACTACAAAATATTAAAACAAAATGAATCATCATATTTAGTTATACATAAACATTTATATATAAAAATTAAAAATAATAATATCTTGACCTGCAAAGATGCCATGGATCGAGCTACCTCATTGACTTCCAAACGACAAATGACATCATTAAATGTACGATACACCTCACTTGGCTACAAAATTATTCTCAATCAAATACAAGCAATATGAAATTGTTAAAAAAATCATAAAAGGTATGTAAGTCAAATAAGAGCATACAATGTTAGAGTCAGGGCGATAATGAGTTTGAGGATTAAGCATATATGCTGCAGCATGAAGAGGATGACAAAATTGATTCGCCCATCTCTTGGTGATGATATCAACAAATAACTTGTATCGCTCTACTTTCATGTCATGTACCTCTTTTATTTTTTCTATGGTCTTTTGCATTTCATCATAAACAAATGGCATCGAAGGTCTTTCATCACTATCCACCATTCTCAAAAATCGAACAAGTGGTTCAATTGTTTTATGCACAAATTCCATCTTCTTCCAAAAATGTGCACTCAAGACAATATTTTCAGCTGCTATTCCATCCTCATCTTTTGCAAACTTCGATGATGAATACATTTCAGAAATAAACATCTTTTTCAGAGCCTGCTTGTGTTCCAGGAAACTAGCAATCGTCAAAAAATGAGTAGCAAATCGAGTTGCCCCAGGTCTCACCAATTCATGTCCATTTGTGAAATTATTCCTCATAAGAGCCAACAACCATGAGTGGTTGTATATAAGTTTGGTGATTTTCTGTGCATTCATAATACATGTTTCAACTTTCTTAATTTTTGCAAAGTCCTTCAGCATCAAGTTTATACAATGGGCAGCACACGGAGTCCAAAATAGATGTGGTCTCTTCTGTTCTAGCATCTTCCCTGCAGCTTTGTATACCGACGCGTTATCAGTGATGACCTGCACAACGTTTTCCTCCCCAACTTCTTCAACTACTTTGTCCAGTAAACTAAACAAATACGTAGCATCCTTTTTTTGTCTGAAGCATCAACTGATCCAAGGAAATACATTCCTCTTGGGCAGTAAACTAGAAAGTTGATCAAAGTTCTACCGGATTGATTGGTCCACCCGTCAGACATAATAGAACAGCCTGTTGTCTTCCAAGATATTTTTATATCCTCTAAACTAGCATTTATGGAAGCCACTTCAGCAGTAAGAAGATTGCCTGACAAAGAATTTCTGCCCGGAGGTTTGATCCCTTGATTACCATATTTACCTGCCACATTAATCATTTTCTAAAAGTAAGGCGAGTCTGCAACATGGAAAGGAATGGCACAGTGATAGAAGAATCGAGCAATGGTTGTGTGTAAGTGCTCTTTTGCTTTCTTTTCTATTGCCGTAGAAATTTTCATTTGACCCGATGTATTCTTCTTTTCACTTTCAAAAATAGGTGCCTTCCTCTTCGTAGTTGACTTAGAGCACCCAACACTTTGCTCCCGAACTTCCATCTCTTCCATATCTGAGTCATTCAAACCATATGACCCTATTTCTTCTCTAATCCTTTGTTTTTCTTTCTTGGCCTTTTCCACACCTTTGAAATAATCTTTCATTTTTTGTGCATCTGCTTCAGGAACTTTCTTACAAGCAGCAACATTTCCTTTGAGTCCAGCAATATGTTGCTTGAAGCGATATACCCCTCCACTTATGGTTTTTCCGCAAAAGTTACAGATGACTTGCTTCTTAGATGCATCAAGTGGTGTGCCATATTCCCATCCAAAATCCATCTTCCCTGATATCTCAAAATTTTGATAACTTCAAATGACTCTGTAGTTAAATTTGTAGCAAACTGAACACCAAGGCAAAGACAATTAACTGCAAAAACCGTCAATTACAGTTCCTAAAAACCCTAGCATATCAACACCAGCACACCAAAAAATTCATCATCAATCAGACCACTACCAAGCAAATTTTCAAGACTTCCAAGCTATATTAGCACATCACAATTTGCACATCACGATTTGCACATAGCACATACTCGCACATCACAATTTACCGCATGCACAAAATTTCAATTTGGACATCACAATTCGCACATCATATTAATCAATTAGAACATCATAGATAACAATTTGCACATCACAATATTCAATTTCAATAAAAAAATCTAAATTTACCCAAATTTTCGGTCGGAAGCGCGGCGGAGGGCGGAGCTGAGGTCGGAATCGGGCGGCGGTGGCGTGGTCGGACGGAGGTGAGGTCGGACGGCGGTGGCGTGGTCGGAAGGTCGGGCGGAGCGTCGGACAGCTGAAATCGCGGCAGAATCGCGGCGGAGGGCGGAACTGAGTTCCGAATCGGGCGGAGCATCGGACGGAGGAAGCGCGGCGGAGGGCGGAGCTGAGGTCGGAATCGGGCGGGCGGTGGCGTGGTCGGACGGAGCTGAGGTCGGACGGCGAAAGCGCGGCGGAGCGAACGCGACGGCGGAAGCGGGGGAGAGGGGTTTGATTTTAGGTTTTTAAAATCCAAATTACCATTTTACCCATGCTTAAATAATTTAATAAAAATCATACCTAGGGTATTTTGGTAATTTCCTAAAAAACGATTCCGATTTAAATCGGCCGATTCCGATTCCGAGTTAAATCGGTCGGAATCGGCCGAAACCGGCCGATTCGGGGCCGACCGATTCGGCCCCGAAATCGGATCGGCGCGATGCCGATTCGTGCAACCCGGATTTATGCTAACTTTACTAAATGAATCCATTTGGATTCCAGAGTATATGGTCTTACTAATAAAGGAGAACTCAATATTGGCCTCTAATTAAAAGTGGGAGATTTAACTAATCAAAATACAGCAAAATAAAAATAACTTACATTATTGTACTTTATCTTCTCATTCAATTAAATTTTTTCTTTAAAAGGAGAGTCAATTAAAATCTATCTCAAAGATATTAAATTATTATATAGTCTATTTCATTATTCAAAAAGAGTTTATATATAAAATCAAATTTTATTTGTAAAATAAGTCATGCGCGATGTGACATCATACCTAGCATTAATAAAAGGAAGAGAAAATATCATTGTTTCGTAAGAATCATAAATAGAGACACTAATAGAAAAAGGATATGCGGTCACTGAAGATCCTAAATACGGCCTCTAATAGAATTTGCGATCAGACAACTTGGTCATAGAAACCTGAATCGCTAATGAATTTTGCGACCAGAAAAGTTTCTAGTCACAAATTTTGAGACCAGAATACACCGACGCTATATAGTTTCAAATTTTGCCACCGGAGGAGCTGTCGCAAATGCAATCACTAAATTATTTGCTACTTGCTATACAATCGTAAAACCAATCTCTAATTTAGTCTCAATGCGTTTGCAAATCCATCACAAAAGCACAAAAACAACAAAAAAAATTATTTTATTTTGTAATTCCTTGTTAAACATAATAAATTTACTTTTAACCAAAAAATTTAATAACTTATGACCGATCAGAATATCATAAATTAAACTTGAATTAAATAAGAAATTATTTATTAAATACACCAATATGTTAAATATAATCAATACATGTCAAATACTTCGCCGATATGGATGTCTATGATTATTAGTTGGCCAAGTCTCAATGTCGATAGTCATCTTGTTTATCAGCATCATGCGTCCATTACTCTCTCATGCACTCCTCACGCACATGAGGTGGCTCGATGAACTAACAATCCCTATCCTCAACTTCTTCCCTCATCAACCGTTCTCTATCTCCTTAACCTCATGTCATAATCTCATAATTTTTATCCGTATATCTTGATTGTGAGTCTTTAGCTCCTCAATCTGGCAAACCAAACGCTCGCTAGTGTGAGGCTGGCTGAGTGGAACATAACCGGAGTCGCATCATCAGATGGAGCAGAATTAGAACCATGAGAATATCTTTCGAAGAAGATGGCAGATAACTCTGTAAAAGAGTTATTATTCTTTGTATTTTATATAGAGTTTTTGTCATGTTTTAAGTCATTTTTATTTTAGTTTATTAATTTAGGAGTTAATTTATGAAATCCTTCAACTTAGTCTCAAATATAATACTTACTAGGATAAGATCATGTTTATAAGTGAGAATTGATAAAATATATTTATAAGTGAGAACTGACTATAAATCTTTAACTTAGTTAATCATATTACTAATTTCCACATCAATGGCAAACCATAATGAGAGGATAAGTCAATCCATAATATCAACCATTATTTTGCTCTCCAAATGCAAAATGGTAGGCCTTAGGGTCAGGAAATAAGGGTCATACCATAAGAAAACTCAATGCGCTCCTAATACCTAACTTTCAAGAGTCTAGACAAAAAATTTCTTAGGTTGTTACTTTAAATCCAATATTCAACAACATTCAAAACGCAAAAAAAATTCTTCTAAAAGGAGATCAACTAATGTACTCAAACCATTCTGCAATTGTGATTTGCAATTAAAACTGAAACTATAAAGTACATTCAATCGAAAAAAATCCAACAAATTCTTTTAACCCACTAACTAGCAACATAATTTACGATTGAATCCTATGGCACAACCGCACTATATGAAATTATCAAATCAGGTTACACACCTCAAAACATAAATGTGTTTCCCCAAAATTGTGTCAAGTTCCCCAACAATCAACAAGTAAAATTGACAATCAAATGACTAAACCAAAGTATGCAACAAAATATACTTCTAATCCTAAGAACAATCTGGCAAAATCTCCCTTATAACATGGACATTAAAAATTTTTTGCAAAACCTGTATAAATTCACATTTGCAATAAAACAACCATAAGGATTATATTTAACACTTGTCAGCGCACAACATCACCACATTACATTCTATAACAATTACATTTCATTAACAAAATTTTTTTCATATCTTAAGTAGGCCTTCTCTTGCAGAATAAAGCATTCAGCACGTAATATAAGAATTCATAGTCACATGGTTGGAAGTAGGGCGGGGCATAAAACAACGACATGCTTGTTATAAGTTTGTTGCTGTTAATCTACTTCAATCAAAGTCACTCAAGTCGAACTCTCCAGATCACACAATAAAATAAAGCCAAACTCCACATTCTATTTTTGTTCTTAATCCACTCTAATTTAGACAATAATGACCGGATCCAAAATTTTGGCGTTAAGGCATTTAGAAGATAAAAAATATAGCAAACTGAATACTTATGCCCATCGCCTCAAACTTCTTGTTTGTATACGCACCCTTCCCTTTGTTCTTGCAGTGCGTATAATCAATTAAAACCTCTCTTTCATCTATATTGTTGAAGAATATAACAAATTTTAACCAACAATAAACTTTATACATAAAAATTATAATATTATACTTATCAATCGTTTTTCATATATTTCTATACGGACTAATCAACCAACATGATGGGTTACTTCACCATCCTTTGTCGGCCGATTCCTCTTGTTCTTCTCGGACGTCTTTCGAAATTAATTGGTTCCCCATTAATCACGTATGAACCTCTCTCAAAGGTTCAATTGAAGCAAAGTAGGCCGACCTTCCTCTATACAGCAGCCTGTCAGCTGCCCCCTCTACTTCTCCTATAGTGCTTAAGAACATAAATAAATTTTAACCAACGATGAACTTTATACATAAAAAATTATAATATTGTACTTACCAATGGTTTTTCATGTATTTATGCACGAATTGATCCACCAATATGACGGGTTACCTCATCACCCTTCTTTGTCATTCAATTCTTCTTATACTTCTAGGACAATTCTCTAAATTAATCGGTTGCCGAATGATCACATATGAATCTCTCTCAAATATTCCACTAAATTCAAGTAGGTTGGGCGGTCTTCCTTACAGTCTGCACATCACGTGCGCCCAAGAGATCAGTATGCTATATATTTACTGACTAAAGATATATTGGAGAAGATGTTGCTTAGTCCTAATTAATAAAGATCCCTAATCATCACCAAAGCAACACATACAAATTATACTAAACAAAATTATAGATGGTAAACAATTTCAATTAATGCATATCTTAAATATAATAAATAAATTTGATATCATGTATGATACAATTTAATACATATCATACTTAATCACATCAATTACATCAATTTTTCACTTTCTTTTAAACAAGGTTAAATATAAATAAGATTACTCATACTTAATCACATCAAATATAATTTTTTAACATCATATATGCCACGTAAATATGATTAGAAGAATCACATCAATTACGTAAATATCTATTTTTAAAAACATGATTAAACTTAAATATGACTAATCATACTTAATCACATCAATTACAATTTTTTAACATCATATATACACATAAATATGATTAAAAAAATCACATCAACATAAATTTTAATTTTTTTATAAAATTTTAATTTCGATTTGATATTAGTTTCAATAAATATTAATTACGTTAAAGCTAAACATATAATATAATCAATTACAATTGATTTAAATTTAAAAATAATACCCAATTATTATTTCAAAAATATCCAAGTGCATTAACTATAATTACAAGAAAAAACAAACATCAAATGTAATTAACCCAAAAATTACAAAAAAATGTGTAGAAAAAACTTTTACCAAGCGGGCGGTAAGGTCGTCGACGTCGGCGGCGAGGAGGTTGATGGTGGTGTGGAGAATGGAGGTGTTGGGCCGACAGTGGACTGCAATGTCAGCGGTGAGGCGACGGTGGACTGCAACGCCGACGACTAGTCGTCGATGTGGGTGACAAGGTGGCGGTGGACAGCGTTGGGCCGATCTTGGAGTGGCAATGGGGGTGGTGGCGGTCGGGCAATGGGGCGGCCGTGACAATCCGGCGATGGGACGGTGACGGTGGTCGGCAGTCACGATGATGGTTGATTTCATATTTGGGGAACTTCGCCCCCTTTTTTTACCTTGAACTCAAAGATTTGCGGCCCGTACGTGCAGTCACGAAGAGCTAGCGACTGGACATCACGATTACAAAAGTGTCATAGCTAATATAGAAATAATAAATTAGTGATTCTAATTTCCAGGATTAATTTGATTTGATAAAATGATCGTATTACTTTACAGTCTTAATTAATTGCCTCAAAAATTTAATTTATTACCGAATTCATTTGCTTCTTATTCGTTGTGCTGAATAATGATACATTTGAAGGTAAATTGGTCAGTTTTCGTCTTTTAAACATATGGGCCATGAACCTTTGATATTGCAAGAAATTGAATAAAAGTATATATAGAACCACACAAAATATACTAATTAATTGGCAGTTTGGGCCGCCAAGGTTCAAATGCATCGAGGATTCATGAATGTTTTAACGTTGCCCACTGTTGCAATAGACTAAATCCTGCATGGTGCCAGCAGGAGTGGTGCCAAGGGCTGCTGCATGCCGGAGAACAAGGCCACCTCGTTGTCCCCATTTCTTTCAAGTACTCTGATCTTTATAGCCACATAAAATTGCGTGTAATTGCTCGGTCCCCTCCTGCAAGAAGGACGAACCTTGCTTGGTTGGGAGCTGGGACGTTGGGACATTTTCTTTTTAATCGGTGTTATAGGTCGTGTCGGGAAATTCATTTTCGATTATTTATATTAATAGAAAGATAAAATGCTACATTAGGGTAAATTGGTAACTAGGAGTTATTATTATTATTATCAAAACAACAATAGTCACACATAATTAAGAATGTGATTATATAAGATTACCTAAGTGTGAGAATTTTTAAGTTCGTGGTGGGCTGGGCTCGTGGGCCGCGACTGACTGCAGATCCGTCGTAAAACCCACCATAGGCCCTTGACAGTGTGTAGGATCCGCATAAGTTATACGGGTCTATCCGGTGACAATCGATCCATTTATAGATGACTCAACTAATCCAAGCTAATAGGTGGCATGGTTCCTAGCAATTAACCGCATTTGAGATATGAATCATAATTAAAAATTATGTTTTTAGTGCTTAATTGTAAATCTCAAAAAGGACATGATTGCTATAGCAAAGAGGAACCAAGCCAAGCTTGAATTTCGGCTCAAATTATGTCCGCCTTAACTCTTGTTGAGCCCTACAAACCGAACCAAGCCGATATATTGACCACAATCTAAGCCGAGCCGAGCTCTCAACTTGCCGGGCAACTAAGCCTCAATTAGCTTAGGCGAGCCAGCTTGGTGCAGTTTCAAGCCTAGCCGGCTAACCGACTTGTCCATCGTCACTGACCGGATTTAACATACTGTTTTGCGCAGGGAACTGCTCAAATTTTGTTGTCGAAAATTATTGTATTTAATTTTTCAAAAAAAAGAAGGAAAATTACAACTCCAATATGATTAACCTTTAAGAAAGAACATACAAGAGTACAGTTACCTATTATTACTTCTCAATTTTACCACTATTCTGATCTTGACTTAGCAAATATGAGCATGCCCATCTTAATTCTCTATACTAAAACAAGATATTCTCAAAGGATAGACTGTTGGGATCCATGTTATCCATGGAGTATTGAAGGAAATCCATGTCCACCAACCCAGAGCTGGTCCCCAAAGTTGTTCCAGAGATTATGTCAGCTAATTCGGGCATAGCACCGGACCCCATTTGTCCACTAGGGCCTGAAGAGACGGGCAGGTAGTTGGACTCGGACGTGGCCGGAGAGATGAAGGCCGGAGAGACACCACCAGCCACGGACGTGTCCGCGACCGGGGAAGGGGAGAAAACATTGCCATGGGTGACCACTGATTCCATGGACGGGAAGGAGAAGAGAGGAGGGAGATCCGGTCCGGTTGGTCCAGATCATGAGTCATCACCTTGAGCCCCGTCCGGAAGTTGAGCAGCAGTGGCCGGTTCTCGTCTGATGGGTTGTGGACATCTGTGGTGGGGGCGGGTGGGGCGGTGGTGGCCGCGACCGGGACCGGGACGCACGTGTGTTTGCCTCTGTAGATGACCTCAAAGACCGCGGGATCATCGTCTGACCGCTGGACTTGTTTTGTGGCCGGACAGCCTTGGCTCTTGTGGGTGCACCTGTAGTAGGCCCTGTGCCAATATATTGTACATTTCATAACTTTGGCATAAAATTCCAACAAAAAATCCCTTCATAAAATAAATATAAATATACGTTATACCTAACAAGTAAAATAAATTCTAGACACCCAGTTTTAGCATTTTGACATGAATTAGTGCTTTTGAATTGCAATTCTGACCAGACCAATTTTTTGTAGTAAGTGAAACCACACGAACAACGCACATCTTTTTGAACCTGGTCATGTATGACTTTTCTGATGGAAAGGGTCAAGAGGCAAAGTCCACTACTAGGTTTGTTCAACTTGTTCAACTCCAACATGTAAAGAAAGATGAGGCAAGCATGACAAACCTTGGGAACTTGGCAGCAAGGATATCCTTCTGACCATACTTCCTCCAACTATATCCATCGTCGAGCTGCCCTTCTAGGCCACTCCCAGTGCAAACTCTTACTTGCTCTCTCCACTTGGGCAGCGTCTTCCTGCATCAACATGACCAACGCATTCATATAACTACAAAACATCAATCAATTGGTACACTCGTACTTGGATTCGCCTAGCTATGCCTACCTCTTCTTGTTCATGTCAACTTGTTCTGGGTCTTTGAACGGCGGGGTAGAGCTATCACTGTTTGGGCTGCCAGTGAGAGAAGTGGGGGAATCGGCGAAGGTACCCATTTGTTGCTGTTGCTGCTGCTGCTGTTGTGATTGGTCATGGGAATATCGGAGCAAAGACAGAGCGTTAGCAAAGGTGCCCATGATAGTCTGTACGAGGTACTCTTGCAACTCTTGTGAAGCAGCAGCTTGACCCAGCTGGAGCTGCAGCTGCCTTGCCGATTCCCGGCCTTTCACTAGCTCGTCCACCAGCTTCTTCTGCTCCCACTCTCCATTCACCCTCTCCATTTCCAAACTCGTCGAGAGTCAATTGAATCAGCTCTTTTGTGTATGGATTTGAGGACAGAGCGGGTAATGGAAATGGGAGAGCTCTCAGAGAACCATGCCCGGGAAGAGGAGTGGGAAGAAAGCAGCAAACCATATATGAAAGCAGCTCAGAGAGTGTGTGTAGCAGCTGTTTTGTTCTGTTGGATTGTTGCAGATGAAGAAGACAAACAGATGTAATTAGAGAAAGGGTGCTCAGCTTTTGGGTAGCTACAGCTTGAGTGAGGATGAGAAGAGATGAGATGATAAGCTTTTATGGGAAAGCAAGCAAGCTTTTGAATCAAGAGAAAGCAACGAGAAGAGGCAACAAAGAGGGAAGGGCTTAGAAGTTTGACCACAGAAAACGAGTAGAAATTCTAATCGTCTAGACTGGTCTTCGGTCATGGCCAAAGAAGAGAGGGATCGAGTCCAACTGCTGACCAGTTCTTCCTCCTCCCCACACCCCCTTATACAATCTCTTCTTCTACCGACCACTGACCACATCTTGGGGCCTTTTGGTTCCTATCATACATATGATCAATTATTATTACTCGGCTCACCAAAGTTCAAATCAATCTTTAATCAACGAATAATAGAAGTCACCATTCAAGTATTACGGGTGAAGCCAACAGGAAAATGATGTGTGAGAATTCCATTGAATTGTTGCTTCGCTTAACCCAATCAGATGGTTGATCACACTAGTCATTTGTAAGCAAACGCGGGCCAAAAGCAGGTCAAGGCCAAGGGGTGTGTGAAGCGATGCGACCAAGAATCTTCCAACCATGCTCCTCGTTGCTGCTTTTGAGGCACCATTCCCACTTTTGCTTACATATGTGAGACGGCGTCACCGGCCTCCTTGTTGTGACGTTTTCTGTCGTTGAATACACTATGGTGAGGAGCTTACTTGAGCTTCGTTTATTTTAAGCCTCCAGCACGTACCATCTTATTTTAGTTACTTTTTTTAAGTTACTATTGAGATAGGTTGATTGGTATCTTAGTAACGAACTGGGGTTTGTTCCGTTTGGTTGTGGTACTCTGCCATCTGATTATATTTGATTGTGTAGGTTGAGATGGAGTCAACTAGGGGGCTAAGTTGGAGGACCCAGGGAACGAACGTTAGCTACATTCTCATGTACAGGAGTAATAAATTGGTGGCTTCAAAAGGATTCCTCTCTTCTTTTAAAAAAATATATATTCCTCATTCAAATGGGGTGAAACACAAAAGGGCAAATAACACTTACAATTAATCTCTGAATGGATAATAAGGAAGAGAAGCAGACCTTGGCCCAGTCAACAAGCGAAAGGTCGCATCACACTATTTTCTTTCTATCATGGATCACATAAAGAATGTAGCTTCACACTTCAGTCTCAGATTTTGAAAGCATGGAAAATATTTCTTTTGACTGGCGACGATGGGCAAAAATAATATTAGACCGGTGACTTTCTACATAAGAACAACATATGGCTTGTATTCTTCACAAATACTACTTTTGGTTTTAAAAATATTTGCCCAACTTAGCAGTGCTTCCCTTTGAACTAAGGAAGACTATCATGAGAAGTGAACAGCCAAACAAAGACTATAAAGTCGGTCAAGTACACCAAAAAAAATGCTGCTTACATCTGAGCATGTCTGCTATTTTGATCACGTAGTCACAGCTTAGTTACTGCCCCACAGGTTAGAGAAAATCAATTCCTGTTGAGTTTTGAAAAAGTTCCTGTTTCAGAGAAATATGTACTTTGAGTTCCGCTCCCAAGTTGATTGTTGTATGCCTGAGGATTAGAGAGTTCGATACCCTGACAGAGGAGAGTCAAATAACATATTTGAAATTGAATAAAATTAGACCTGCCCAGCATAATGAAGAGGACGAATAACAATTATGCACATCTTTAACTCATCACTACATAAAAGCAACAACAAATGAACACAATCACCTGCACGGGAGTAAATGCAAGGCTCGAAGTTAATCCAGATGTTGCACCACTGCTTCCGTAATTCTTTTCCTTGAATCTAATGTTTTACGAAGACCAAAATAGTGACCAATTATGCCAATGGAGAAACCCAATATAGCATATGCAAGTAGATTATGGTCATCGTCAAGAATTACAACACACCTGAAGATGACATATCAAAAGAGGAAATGGGAATTAGAAAATGGATAGGTTCCTCACCTTTTTGCTACTTTGGAAGCAAGTTTACTCTGAGCAACGGATACCCGCAGCTTCCCACTGCCAGCCTGCCCAAGCATACCGTAACCTTCACCTAGACCATCCCCTGTCAAATAAATCACATAAAACTATCAGATACGAAAGAAATTTTAAAATAGGAAAGTCATATAGGCTTATGAAGGGAGGCAATTTTACATCCTCGATTGGTATCAAACATAACACATTATATTTTTTCTATAATTAAGAAAGTTATAATATTCAAGCCCACAGAAACAAAAGCAGTAGGCCTTTTGTTACCTTTGACATGAGATTTAGTGGGACAACTAATTAACAGACTACACCTAGGCCCTTTCTATAAAACACCTCATTTACTTCAACTGATCAGAACATTGTCTTAAGGACAAGGTTTCATTGATTTCAAAGCAAGCAGGGTTTTCTGACTTAAAGATTAAAATTAGGAATCTGGTTCAAGGCTCAACAATTCAAAGAAAATAATCATGGTAAAACCTAGATAGTTTGTGCGGCCTTCCTAGAAACAAGTTAATACATCAACATGGTCTATTGATATGATTTTCTTTTTTTGAAATGATACAAAGCAATTTCAAGCAAGTTAAAAGAGTGCGCAAAATACACTTGAACTCGCATAAATTGTAGAATCCCACAGGCCTATCCCACTTAAAAGGCTAAATTCAATTTTGTTCAAGACTTCAAGGTACAATAAAACCCGCCATGGCAAAACCTTGATAGTTTGCTCGACCATCCAATAAACTGAAGGATGCAATAGCATGGTTATTAAGATCATCTGGATTCTTTTTTATATTGATAACACAAATTTATAACATTGCTTCAACCTCAATTCTTCAAAGCAGGTTGACTACAAAGAAGAAGAGATGATAACATGCATTTACTCCTACCAGATTGCAGCATTACTCAAGCATATTTTTTAAAGCCATTGTTACTAATCAACCCCAGAAAATAAAAAACTGTGCACTCTACATGGGCCAAACTGCTTGTTCCACATGTAGAACAAAATTAGATGTATTTGAGCGAAGATGTAAATCACATAACAATAGCAAATGTGGCCCACTCATGAAACTTAAAATTCAGAAAGGGAGGGTATGCATTGATAGATATAATTAACAGTTATAAATTAAGAATAAAGAACTTTCAGCATACTGCTACTACGTTGACATGATTCAATCAAAAACTGTTAATACCTAATGAGCTTTCTTCAGGAATACCAAACTGCATTCTATTGGCCAACTTCCTCATATCTGTGATTGCATACCTGTCAAGAGCAAAAACAGCACATGGAAATTTATCATGATTGGAAGCACTTCCAAATAACATGATACTTCATACAATTTAGGACATAATAATCACACTTCTTATGAATGGGATTGAATTACAAACCATTCTTCAAAGATAATAAACTTGCTATTTAAGAAGCTTCTCAATTACTTGCCAAAACTTTTAAATTATAAACAATGCAAGCATTGGCCACTTTTGATATAGCAAAAACAATGGCCAAATTCTAAAAGAACAAAAATATAGCTAATGACCTCTCTTTCATTTTCCGCTGCCTCCGACCACCTCTTTTTTTCTTTGGCTCTGAATCAGGCACAGGAAGAGGTTTTGGCTGCTTTGCTGGAGGTGGCTCCTGCCACTTCTCAATCTTTTTACGGATCTCCTCCCTTAAATCCCTCCCTGTCTTTCCTGTAGAATCTCCTCGAGTGGAATCTACCCGGGCAGCCAGTGTCGACTTTGCAGCTAACAATCGGCAAGCCCTTGTTCTAAGTGAAGGGGAGTACTCTGAAATACATCTGTTTGCTCTAAAAACCAACACGGAACTGTGAGGTTGCAGTGGAAAATCCAGCCAAATTCTTCCTTTTTGCTCCTAGGAGCTGAACATTACAAGCTGGCATCTTCGCTAGAGAAAAAAGACCACCAGCAGTCCCCATCAACTTGGCAGCAACTGCACTTCCAACTATAGCAGAAAGATTTGGTGCAATGTGCCCCATCCTGCTTTCAACAAAATCAAGAACTTTCTTCTTTGCTGAATCAAGATCAAGAGCTCGATCACAAGCATCAATGACTTTTTGTAAACTTTCTTCCAGGAGAGGCTTGCCAGGTGTCGTCGAAGCTGTGACTGAGACAACCATGATGATGGCTGAAGGCAAAAGCCCTTCAAGATCAACAAGGGTCAAGTCTGTCTCATTGCCAATTCTTTTGACAACTCGGGCATAATCTATAGGGTGATGGACCAAGGATTCAAGTTCAGGAAATTTCAAGCGATAATTATCTCGAATAAAATTGTGGATTATAACAATTTCATTCTCAATATCCACTAATAGAGCGTTGCAGTCAACTATTAATTGGTACTCTGGGTCATCCTCTAAAACAACTCCCTGACTAGAAATATCAGAACCTTTTTCAAGCGCACCCTCAACTTTCTGAAAAGTATAAAGATCAAAATAATCAGTGAATTCAAAGCAACCACTGTCTTAATAAGTAGAAGCAGAAATCAGTTGCTATCACATAAACAATGAAACTCATAGAAGACATACTTTTATGATGTCAATGTATCGCTGTGTTTTCTGCAGCTTAGAAACACTATCCAAATCATCATAATTAAGAGCCTCGATGTCGGCTAGCTCCCCATCAACATCTTCTTCCATGTTATCAAATTCCTCCCCTTCGTCATCCTATCACACAACGAATCCAATGAGCGACAGTTATCATTCAACAGAAAAAGCAATTATTTCAGAGGTAAAAAACGAGACAAACGACCTAAGAAAGAACAATTAATGCATCCACTTACAATATTGGCTTCATTGTCAGACAGTTCTTCAAGATCAGCCAGAAAAGAATCATTGAGAGTAGCCTGACCAAAAAAAATACAAGCAAAGAAAGCATCTTTCAACATATAACTGATAAGACCAAGTTCCCCACATACACCACATCTCCAGGTCAAAATCGAATCAAGAGAAATCGAAGATAGTAAGTAAGGAAGCCAACCATGCTCCACTGCTGTTAAAGTAGTCCCAACCCAGAAGGCGTCAACGAACCTGCTAAACCAAAACGGGACAAACAGTCAATTGCAACTACGGTAGGCCTGCTCGCCGGAAATCGACAAAAATCGGCACATAATTCCGGTTTCTCGGCGAGGGGAAGAGTCGTTTCGGTGGACAAATTGCTTTGCTATTATGATAAACACCATCTGAGCGAAAGAAACCAGAGTCTCACCAGTTCCGTCGTCCTCTCTTCCGCCGCCGCGACGGCGCCGAGCTGGTAGTGGTCGCCGGAGATTGATGGGAGGGAGAGGTAAATATTATTTTAGGGTTGGTTTTGGGAGGGGAAGAAAGTTGGTTTGGGTTTAGTGGCCAAATAAACGATGGTTCAACTAAAAATCGAACGGTTCGACTTTAGTTATCATCACCTAAAAAATGGGGTGAAAAATTAAATAGTGTGTTTCGTTGCAATTTTTTCGACCATTTTTAAGTAGAAAATAAAAATAAAAATAAATAGGCGGTATAATGGTATTTGATAAAGCATATGTCAAATAAAAATGTGGAAGTCTTTATAAAGAAAGTATGAGAAAAAAAATGTGAGGCTTTTTTATTTTTTGAAAATGAATTAGGGCTCCAGAACGTCTTGGGGGAGACGATGGTGCGATGACAAGGGACTAGGCGGAGGTTCAGGAGAAGGGGAGATGGTGTGGGGGTAGTGGTGGTGCAAGTGGCCAACTCATTTATCATGTTATCGACCGTTTTGAACCAAATTGAAATAAAATAATTAAATTTTTTATCATTTAAAAAAATGGTAAAAAATAAATAAATTTAGCTGGACCGATTTAATTTTAAAACGATAATAACAGAAGCTATTACCATCTTACTTTTACATCTTTATTTAAAATAGTTGATATATATAAATAAAAATTATTATTATTAATATATTTAATTAAAATTTTATAATTTTATGTCTTTTAAATGTTAGTTTAATATAATATGTGATTAAGTAATACTGAATTTGAGCTCTTAATACAAGTTTTACAATGCCAAAGGATGGGTTTAAATCAAAATTTACTAATTGTTAGTCATTTAACAACATTCAAAATGGCCAAAAATCGGTAACGGCAAACAACCATAAAATTGGTATATAGTGTGGTAATTATAAATACTCGAAAAAATGATAAATAGTAATAATAAATACTTTTTAGTAAACTATAACCGCAACACTTGTAACCTCGAGAGGAGGGGCAAAAAATTATTTTTGGTCAAACATAATGTTAACATCTTTAATAAAAAACGTTTCTCACAAAAAATTTTTCGTTCCCAATTTTTTTGAAAAATCAAAGAAAAAATGGTAACCGAATTAAAAATATTACAGGAAAAAATAAATTGATAATACTCAAACCTCATCTTTTAAAACTAGGTTACTACAAAGAAGAAAAAACTGATAACATCCATTTACTCACGTTGACAGGTAATTTGCCCTGTTATGACCCTTTTAAATAATTTGTTTTGATTCACCTACCACTGGATATTATAATTTTTTTACCTTTTTTTCTAGTAAGAAGCTCAAATTATAAGTCAGACCGACCAGAGACAATATAATCCATAAATCGCTTGTAATATTGCGAATTCATTTTTTTACAAAATAAAAATAAACCGGCTGAATTGAATAGTTCTTGACCATTAATAGAAGTTTTTTTCCTAGTTAGTTAATAAACTATTTTTAAAATTAAGATCATACAACATCAGTAAGACCAAATCTAACTATTTAAATACAATTTGAAAAATAAAAGTGTTTGAACCCGTTAAAATATAAACATTTGAGTTTAGAGAGTTCCTTATTTTAAAATATAATTTTATATATGAAATAAACATTCCACTGCAACATTTTCATCACAGCCCACCTAATTAAAATATTTAGAAAAGAACTAATATTATGAGCTAAGGACCTTAAAAAAACATATTTAAAATATTGACAGTTTCGCAATAAACCCTTCAAATAAGAATTAAAAATGAATAGTTAGACCTAAAACAATAGAAGTAAACAAATGACATAAACAAAGTAAAAGAATTATACTCCATTAGCCCTTCAAAGAGTGTGTCTATATATATATGTATATATATATATGTATATATATATATATATATATACATGAGGAGCGCTATCATGCGTTGCCTCTTTTGGTAGTGCATGTAGCGCTCCATTCGTGGGCTGCTGGATTTCAATCTAGCGGCCCACACCCCTCCCTGCTCACTAGCCGCCCTACCTACCCGCCAAGCAGCCAGCCTGCCCACCTGTTAATGACTGACTGACCTGTCCAATTGCCTGCCTGTTGCCCGCAACCCGACCTGCCGGCACCCCCGCCCGCTAGCTCCCCTACCTCTGCGGCCCCCGGCCTCGCCCCTTGGCCACTGCCGCCTGCTGCCCGCAACCCGACCTGCCGGCCCCCGCCCGCTAGCTCCCCTACCTCCGCGGCCCCCCGCCTCGCCCCCTTGGCCACTGCCCAACGCCAGCCACCACCCTCCCTCCTCCCGCCTGGCCACTACCAGTTGTTGCAACCTTGCCCCTAGCCGGCACCCTTGCCACCACCAACCCCCCTCCCGACCCACCCCACCCCATCGCGCCACCGCAAGGGTGGTGGGGCTACGAGCGGGGCCAAGGCCAAGGGGTGGGGTAACGGCTACGAGTAGGGTCAGGGCCAAGGGTGACCGCGACTGCGGGAGGGTAGGGGCAGGGCAACCAATGGGAGAAATAAGGGGGGTGAAAAATAGAAGAAACGAAGGGAGGGGTGAAAAAATGGGAACTGATTGATGGCTGTTAGATTTTAATCTAACGGCCATCAATTTAGTGCGCTGCCTGCTATGCAAAGGCAAGCAGCGCACTCCATCAAAACTATTAAAAAGAAGGGTGTAACAAATGGAGATTTCGTAAATAGATAATTTAAACCATGGAATTAACTACCAACAGCAATGTAAAAAATCTTTTAATTGAAGTAAGATTATTACTTGGTGTAGATTTTTACAAAATACATGAAATTTAGAATTATGCTATTAAATTTAAGATTTATTTTTTGAAAAATTATAGCTTTAAGTCTCTGTGTGTATAAAGACAATTGAGTATATTTTATTTTATTTTTTCATCGGCAACTGACTATTTGAGTCTGTATTTGGGTTTGTGCATATGTGTGAGAAGAATTGAATACAAAGTCAATTGGGAAAGCTTCCGAAAAAAAGAGACAATTGGGGAAAAAAGGAAAAAAAGGGAAAGAAAACAAAACATTACCACCCCATTTAATTCAATAATTTAATCAAAACTAAATATGACCAAAGTGGCTCCAAAACCATATATAACACCAATTCAATCAAATTAGACTTCACAAAAAGAGGAGACAAGTGCAAATTACAAGGGCGTGGCAGCCTCACTGCCACAACCGGAGGTTGCTGACTTGTTGGCTTGTTGGACATCTTCGTCAGAACTGTCCCAATAAAATCTACTTTGACTAATGGTGGCCACCCAACTGGACATCACTGCATCCACAACTCCATCCCTCTTAGATTTCTTCCCTTCAAATCCTACTTCCACATTTCTGTTTGCTTAAATTTTTTAGTGTCTCTACTTCACCACGGCTGGACAAGAACCATAATAATATTACACGATTATTTACGTGGGCGTCTTGACAATCGTTGGATTCCTTCTCGAAAGCAGCGCTTGCCGTTGATTGTTTGAAGAAAAAGGTTGTGGAGTGTGTTCCATTGAGCTCCTTGAACCCACACTCGTCTACTTGAGCCGCTGGTTTCCGTAGTCCTCACGAAGCTCGGAGTTGGAGTTTAGTTAACTTTGTTGTTCTGGGTTCTGATCGTTCTTCGTTTGTAGATTCATGGAAGAACTCTTTCCTGCTCAAAAAATTCTGGGCAAGAACTGGGATCGAGCGACAAACTGCTGGTACTTGTTACTTTTTTAACCTCCTAAATGCTTGCCAACATGTTATTTTCTTGTTTTATTTTGTTTTTGGTTTGGGTATTTGCATTTTTTCTGTCCATTGTTTAATATGAAGGGATGCAAAATCACTGTGAAGATTGTAAGTGTTGAAACAGCTTGCAAAGGCTGGATAGCTTATGAGTTTTTGCATGTTGTATTTTCTGTGTACTGAAATTGTTGTTCACTTAAGTTGACGTTTTTACAAGATCGGACCAAACAAACAAACTAGTCTAGGGCTCTAGATTATATGAGTCTGATTGCCCTTGAAATCTTCCACTGCTAATCAGATCAACTGCCGCTAAGAGCAATTGGCATGGGAGTTGTGAGTGTGTCAAGTTCTGTGACCGGGACTCCATTGAGAACAAGCAAAAACTTCACAAACAACCGAAATATTGCGGTTAGGAAGCCCATAGTTGTGGCCTTCAAAGATGGCACAAGCAAGAACTCAACTCTGGTGGCCGATTCTGCTTCTTTATCCACAGACCCACCTGTTGATGGTTCAAAGAGTTTGACAAGAGCCTCCAAATCCAACAAACGAGTAAAGGCAGTTTCCGTCGATTCATCTCCTCTTTGTGCTGTTGATTTAGACTACAATGAAGCTGCAGCAAAACTAGAAAATATCTATAAACTTAGTCCCTCTGAGGTCTCCACTGTTGAAGACACCAAGAAGAGGAGAAAGGGATCACAGAAAGTAAAGACGGACAATGGACAGGAAAATGCACAAACAGAGATAGGAAAATTGTATGTTGTTAGAAGTCAGAGGAGAAAGGCAAGGCGTTTGAGCCTTGAGAAGAGGATTGCCCTGAAGAAAAATGAGAAAGGTGGATCAGAGTCGAAACCCAAGAAAAAAGAAGTGAAGTGGGCAGCAGAGATGTAGACAGGCTTGTGAGGGATTACTCAGTGTCAACTGATTTTGTGAGATTGGATTGGAAGAAGATGAAAATACCAGCGGTACTACCTTCTTCTGAGCATACTTGGCTCTTTGGTTTAATGCAACCAATGAAGGTAACCAAACCATTCTTCGAAAACTAAAAACCCTTGTTGGATCAAGCTTTGTTTATTGTGCCAAGCATCTGATGCGAATTCTTTTGGTATTCTAGGCACTGCTTCAAGTTGCGGACGACATGGAGAAAGATTTAGGTAGAGAACCCACTGATGGTGAACTAGCGGAGGCAACAAATATGTCTGGACAAGAAGTCAGGAGGCGCATTGAAGTTGGTCAAGCAGCAAGAAACAAACTTGTCAAGGTTATCTCTCTTCTCTTAATAATGGTGTTCCTTTTCATGCTTTCTATTTGGATGAATAAGATAAGATGCCTAGAAACTCACACACGATTAAGCAAAACACCTGCTTATATTATCTGGAAAGCTGAACTTTTGTGAATGATAATGCAGCACAATCTGCGACTTGTATTGTATGTAATCAGCAAATACTACCAAGAACTTGCAAGTGGCCACAAGTTCTATGACCTTTGTCAAGCGAGTGCTAGGGGCCTTGTAACAGCCATTGATCGCTTTGAACCGAAACGAGGTCTACGTTTATCCACCTATGGTATGTTTTGGATTCGACATTCTATCATGCGATCCATGACAGTTTCACGCTTCACTCGTGTCCCCTTTGGCCTGGAATCGGTAAGTGCTACTAATTCCATTGTAGTATTAACACGAATGGTTGGTTCTCACCCTTATATCAGCATGAAATGATACAAACTATGCTATTAATCTTTGAGTAGTAATCTGTTGTAAGATATGGCTGCAAGGCCCAATCAATTTTAACCAAAGGAAAATAATCTACTGAAAGGTCTTACAGCCCAATAGACTAATAGAAAAGTTCATATAAAAATACCCACTTATTTTTTAAAAACAAAATTGTTATAAATATGTTTAATTTAATGGGTTAGTGATTTGGTTAAAGCCGATTGGGCCTTACAGTCATATTAGTTGTAAGGTCTTACATTATATTAGTACTCTCAGCCAAATTGCCAACTCATTAAATGTCCTTGTGGCAATTTTGTCATTTCAAGAATAAACGGGTTCCCTTATATATACATTTCTAGTTGTCTGGTGTGTCTTACAGATAACAATGGCTGTGAGAGCTTTCACCAGGTTATTTTCCTTAATCTTTATTTTGTGCAATTAGCTTCTAATGGGTTTTTGAATTATGCAGGTAAGAATGCAAATTAAGAAGGCCAAGCTTGAGTTGGTGTTTGAGCTAGGCAGGATACCAACAGCTGATGAGATCATTGCCAAAGTAGGGATTTCTCCTGAGAGATACTATGATGTGTTGAAGGCTTCCAAATCTATTCTTTCCCTCAATGCTAAGCACACAACCACGCAAGAGGAGTTCATCAAAGTCATTACAGACACTGATGGGGTCGATGGTGATAGTAAGAGGCGACCAGCTCTAGTGAGGCTTGCAATTGACGATGTGGTATGCACCTTCACAACTTATGAACGAAATCTTTATCTGTTCATTCCCCTTCTCTCTTCTAACATGGCTGGCTACTTTTTTGTCTGCTATATCTTTAGTTGGACTCACTGAAGCCAAAGGAGAGCTTGGTGATCAGACAGAGATATGGGCTGGATGGGAAAGGTGACAGAACACTGGGAGAGATTGCTGGTAACTTGAACATATCAAGAGAAATGGTCCGCAAGTATGAAGTTAAAGCATTCATGAAACTCAAGCATCCGGCTAGAGTGGACTATTTGCGAAGATACGTTGTGTGATCTCCATCAAGATTCAAGTGTATACCTTCTATAATCTTGATGACATTACTCCATCCTCCCTCTTATTCTCTGTCTTCCATGAGACAGATCTCTGTACCATATACTTCGTAGCTTCATGAACAGAGTGCACACAAACATGGTGGAATGTATATGATACATTGCGCAGGCTCAAAATGTATTCGGCATTTTTTGGGCATACAAAAATATTGATTGTATAGAACATACAAACATAAATCCAAATATGCAGTGGGCACTAATAGGAAATTCTTCTTTTTCCACCTTAAGAATTGGAGGTTTGGTTCCTCATTTAGGATTAATGCTTTTCGTAGCACTAACCCTCTATTTTGTCGGACTCGAAGTCTTTTCATGATGCCAACATTCTGGTACAATTATTAAGTTTACTTTTCCCTTGGCCAAGAAAGGTTCTGTTTTCTTCTATCATTACGATTCATATAAACGAAAGTAATTTATACGGTAAACTTGACAACAGTTTGTTGGCATTTTATGCCTAAAAGCGTTCCTGAGCAAGTTGACAGTTCACAGTTTAATCGTCTTATTTCAAGTGCTTCTAAACATTTTCATTCAATATTGGTAGCTGCTTTGTCCATCATCTTCTCCGTAAATTTCCATCGGTCAGGCCTTCTCCTTCTGGGCTACTACTTTACTCTGGACAAACAACAGATAGAAAGAGCTAAGAGATTGAAAACCGAGTCGGAAGGTTCATCCACACCTATCCTGGTTTTGGTATTTCTATGTTTTGATGGACAAAATAATGTTATAACATGTGTTCAGCTCTTTTTGCGGAGGTTAGCAGCATTGAGTGGCAACTCGTAGAGATGACAGAACAAGAAGTGGAACTCATCTAAAGAATGTACAGGCTTGTAGGTGACAGGTAATTGAGCGGTACGGGGATGAACTCTCTTGAAAAGTTAACATTTTGAATGTACTAGTCATGACATAAATATAATTTGTTGAAATGGGGAAACAAAGGTTTTCTGTGTTTTCACTACTTTTCAGCATCAAACTTTTGGTCTTCTCTATAAATTCGTTGGATTGTCAAACCTCATAAGATGTTAAACAAGTGATTTGTTTACCACTTATACTAGTGAATTCTATTTGTGATTGATTAACCGATGCAAAACCTCCATTTCTTATGTGGGTTTTTAGGTGTTCATGGATAGCAGAAAGACTACATGGGAGGAAGGCAGGGGAGATTGAGAGGTTTTGGATCATGAAACACACTGATGTGTTTACAACGTGGAGAGAGGCGAAGGGCAAAAGTCAGGCATAAAATAGCTGATGGGAAACCGAAATGCATATTGCCTTTAATGGTCGTCGTTGTTTTTGGAGTTCTTGTGAAGAAGTGAATTGAACTGCGAACATCATAAAGAATCTTGAATTTTTTTTATGTTCTTAGTTTGATTAAAAAAATAAAAAACTAAATGGTAGAAGGAATTTTGCTTGCCATTACACCTAAAACACAGAACATCACGATAATCCCAAACAAAACACTACCTACATGGGGATTGCCATGAAGCTTGGTTCCATTAATCCTCCCCCGTTACGCAGAAAAGAATCGCTCAAAGAGGTGGATGTGTTACTTTAGGTTCCGTGACCTACGAACTTACTTTCAAGTCTATCGGTAGTGTACAAGGAATTTGCCGATTAACGAAGCCCAAATGTGTGCTCGCCGTCGATTATAGCTTGGTTTCTTTTGAGGCATGCTTGTAAACATAAAGTCCCCTGTCTAATGGAAGCGAGGGGCGGCCATGAGAAAGCCGTCTGTAAGGAAAGGACGTGGCTCACACGTCGATGCATGAAGCCGCTGGGTGAGCAGATAGGGGCTATTTATTGGCCTTTTACTAAAGAATACCTCTCAGAAGCGGCCTATGATTATTTTAGGGGGATTTAAATTAAACCTATTCTATTGGGCAGGTAATAATTATATTATTGTCTTTGTAGCTACCGAGCATTTTTAGGATAGTGGGGATGTGGCTCGGGTAAGTAAAACGCTAAAATTGTATGATTTATAATCATATTATTTACAGGTTACCACGGTAGATAATGATATTATTTAGAGGTTTCCACGAGATTTTAGTACGAGATCTCTAAATTTAGTCTCATATATAAAACCTACTATTATAAAATTTTATTTATAACTGAGGATATTATCAGACGAAATTTTTTAAGGTGGGTGGATTGTGAGATCCCTTAACTTAATTCCATGTATAATATCTAATGAGACAAGATCTTATTTATAAGTAAAAATTGACTATAGACATTTTAATTTAATGAATTATTTTTAAAAATATAATTTACCCCATTAATTTATACTTTCGACGAGGTCGTTACATTTAGACCTTAGTTTCCGTTGAATCTCAAATTACTTAAATGCACTTGCTATTATACAATATAACAAGTCAAGGTTATACATCTGGATACATTTTGCTTTCTTTTCATCTAATAATTTGTTAAAATAGTATGGCAAATACCCGGATTCAATAGGTTTAAATAACAATTCAATGATGTAAATTAAAATATAAATAATTTAGCCCAATAATTTGTACTTTAGACCATGTTATTACATTTAAACCTTAGTTTCTATTGAATCTCAAGTTACTTAAATGCACTTGCTATTATACAAGACAACAATTCAAGGTTATATATCTGGATTCATTTTACTCTTCTTTTTCATCTAATAATTTGTTAAAATAGCATGGCAAATACCCGAATTCGGTAGGGTTAAATAACAATTCAATGATGTAAATTAAAATATAAATAAGTGATCAAATCGAGCTCTTCAGGAATCTTAAATTAGACCAACTACAAGAGTGATTATCCGGTAATGCACAACACATCAAATTATTATATGGAACCGAGTTTAACCGGTTTAAATCAAACCTGTTCAAACCGATTTGTCACTGCAAGCAACGTAAACGGGCTTATGGGCCACATCCGTAGTAATTGGGCCTAACCCAACGTCATTGAGAAAGCCCACCATCGTTCTTGCCCCGTCGCCTACCTCCGATCCCTCCCCCAAAAGATGCGAGGAACTCCGACGCTCCGACGCGCGCATCCATGGCGGCCATCCTCTCTCGCAGGTCCCTTGACGCTTTCCGTGCCCGAAATATGGTTTTGACTCTCTTCCTTCGTCCAATTCTCATTTCCTATTTTTTCCCCAATTTTTAGTGTTTTTTTTTTTTAAAATTTCTGGAGGCTATTCTTGATCGTGCATATTCTGATCTAGTTCAAGACTTCATATTTCGATTCATTTTGTTAGATTTTAGCTTCTTTATGATCTCGAAACATTTAACGAGCCGGGAAATGGATGTGTGGGATTGATTGTGTTGGAAAGTTTTGTTCTTTGCGTGAGTGATTATAAATTTAGTATGCAAGGTTAGGGTATGGTGGTTTGCGCACGATTTTCTATTCTTCTGCGGCTATGATGTTTATTTTACTTTTTTATTTGTCTAGTGGAGGAGATTTTTGGTAGCGTTTTGCATTTTTCCATTAATATTTTGGAAATTGGTTGAGTGTATACAAATGATTGGGTGGTGAATATCAGGCTGGGGCTGGATTAAATTCGCATGCTTTGCAGAACTACGGTTTATTAAGCAGTTCACGTCCGTTCGCCACTACAAAAGGTTTGAGCCTTTTACTATCACAGTGGTATTTTTTTATTTATGCCGGATCTGTTTTATATAATTTAACATATAATTTTTAAACTTGTGAATTAAAACTTTCATAAGTGATGACATGGATTCTGACCAAGATCCATGTCTTGAATCATTCTTCCAAATAATGTGGAAGAAGAAGAATGAAGAAGAAAAATATTCATGCGAGGGGTTGTTTTTGTTGGAAACTATGGTTTGACTTTGGGTTGTTTCTATGTCCTTCTATTCCTTAAAGTCCTAAGCAGCTGTTGAGCCCTATTAGTAGTGCTTAAGAGCATTGAACACCAAGTGGAATGGGCGTTCTTGTTATATCTTTTTTTCCCATTCTTGAAAGGAGTTATATTTAGAGTTATGTGTTTGCTGTTATATCTGTATCACTGGGATTGTGTGTTGGCTAGATCAGATTACACTTTTACTTATCATATTTTATGTTTTCAGATGATAGAGAAAGTGAAGAACTTGTGAAAGAGATATCCAAGGATTGGAGTTCGAGTAATGCTCTTTTTTCTGCTTATTACACCTGAATTTTACGTGCTTCCTTTTTTCTGTTGTGTATTATACTGTAATGTCTTTATTTGACATGTTTTCTTTTGAAAATGACCAGTTTTTGAGAGAAGCATAAACACATTATTTTTGACGGAATTAGTCCGGGGATTGTCATTGACGCTGAAATATTTCTTTGAGCCAAAAGTCACTGTATGTTGAGTTTCATAATGGGTTTTCCTTCCGGACTTATAGCTTACTAGAACATGGACAAGATAATAATGCATCTTTCAATAAAAATATTGCAAATACTACATCATTTTGGATTCTTTAAATGTAATGAGCGAACCCAAAGGATTATGTGGAAACTTTGTTTGTTAACTTGAAACTTCTCAGTTAGGTATTGAGTTCGCAAATTTACTTGTTTTGTTGGCAGATAAATTATCCATTTGAAAAGGGACCTCTCAGTCCCCGGTTCCGTGGTGAGCATGCCCTAAGGCGTTATCCCACTGGAGAGGAACGTTGTATTGCATGCAAACTATGTGAAGCTGTGAGTTTGCACCATGTGTCAAATGCAGAATATTTTTAAAATAGCCATTTGCTGATTGTGTTAATATTACATTATCATTGTTTCTCAGTGATCTTATGTGAGCTTTCCCTCATATTACTATAATATTAGTTTGCGTTCCTGTTTAAGGCTTATTCACCTAATTTGATTTTGGTTGTCAGTTTGTTATATTTTGGAAATCACATCTTCTTCACTGTTTTGTCTATTTGGTGTGCATGAAAGAAAAGGAGGCTGTAGAATATTTTTATTTTATTTTCATTTTCTAAGTGTTTGGTAAGCATGACAATTTGAAGGAAATATGAATTTCCTCAAAGTGGTTACAACTAGAAAATTTCTCCTTAGAAAATTCTCTGCTAAAATAATTAAAAAAAGTAAGAAATTTTGGTTGAAGTTATGCCAATTTCTTTTGCTATCTAAACATGCAAAAGAAATTCCAGAAGTTAATTGTTTTGCCATTATAACATTATATTTCCATTTCCTTGGAATTTTATATTCCATTTCTTTCTATGTCACGTTTACGTAACATACCCTAACAAATATTCTTACGTGCCATGAGCAATCATTCTTCTGTCAGATTTGTCCTGCTCAGGCTATCACTATTGAGGCAGAAGAACGTGAGGATGGAAGTCGTCGGACAACAAGGTAAATTGTTATCTTTGCCCTTCCTCTGTTTCTCGTTGTCACTGGCCAAGGTAAATTGGTGTTATGTACTGTGTTTTCTGATGTGTTTGCAGGTATGATATTGACATGACAAAATGCATATATTGTGGATTTTGCCAAGAGGCATGTCCGGTTGATGCAATTGTTGAGGGACCAAATTTTGAGTTTGCAACAGAAACTCATGAGGTGACTGTCCATATTTAATTTGTTCAAGTTGTGTTAATGGGTGTTAATATTAGTTTATCCTGGATTTTACTGATCATATAGGAGTTATTGTACGACAAGGAGAAACTGCTTGAGAATGGTGATCGCTGGGAAACTGAAATTGCAGAGAACCTTAGATCTGAGAGCTTGTACCGTTGAAGCTGATGATATTCTACTGGTTGATAGTTCCATTTTGTTCACGAAAGGCAGAATAAATGAACTGATGACTATGTTGTTTATAGAGCTTGTGTTGTGACAAGAATTCTTCTTGCATTTTGCCTTGCCTTGTTGTTTCCCCTTTAGGGCGTACAAGGAAGG
Organism: Piper betle; assembly: GCA_033002965.1. NCBI lineage: Eukaryota > Viridiplantae > Streptophyta > Magnoliopsida > Piperales > Piperaceae > Piper > Piper betle. The sequence continues at coordinate 64,306 of JAURVB010000607.1, read as the reverse complement.
TACTTTTATAATTCCTTCATCCACTCGTCTGTGTGAAGTTTGAATGTTGAGTTTTCTTTATCAATTGTTCAAATCTATAGTGGGCAAGGAGGAGAATATTTGAGAAACTAGTGTAGTCTATGATGAAGGTCTGGAGAGCTTTGCATTTTGATATAATTGTGTTCATGAACAATTCCTTTGCAGTTGTCAATGTTTTGCTGGATGTTCTTCAATAAAATGGTGGTGAATCCCTTACAAATCACAACGGTTTTTGTGACTTTGCTACCGTTACGTCATCAGTATACATCTTGTTTCTATTTTTCAGGCCAAAACTGATATTGCCGTTTTCAAACCCCAGGAGTTGGACGAGGCTAACATAAAAAAGTGCTCGTTCATCTTCTCATCTAGGGGACATGGAGGAGTAGCTGCAAGTAGCTTGAGATGTGATATGACTATTACTAAAGGAGCTATTATTATGGTGACTGAACTCCCTCTTCATTGCCTTGTAGACATGGTCCAAGCCTTCATCTATCAACTCCACCACGGCCTGTGGCATAGGTGGTATCTTGATCTCCACCGAGCCTTCCAACATCTTCACCACTTCCCCCATTGAAGGCCTCACCCACACCTCCTCCTGGATGCACCAGAAGGCCACATTCATTACCCTTGTAAGTTCTCCTTCGTCCACGTTCCCTTCTAGCCTCTTGTCTGCAGCTTTCTTTGGTGTACCGTTCATCATTTCCTGCAACAAGAACGAGCTCCAACTGAATGAATACATTCAAGAACGTAAATGTTTGAGATGATTGAATGATTTTACATCAACATGGTGGACTACCTTATAAGCCCAACCAGGATAGAAGAAGTCCTCTGCATCCAATGACATATCGACATTCCTGCGGCCTCCTATGATTTCCAGCAAAAGCATTCCAAAGCTGTATACATCGGCTTTCACTGTGATCGGCCGATTACTCACCCATTCTGGGGCCAAGTATCCTCTGGTGCCTCTGACCATGGTAAAGACGTTGGAGTTCTCCCTACCCATCAACTTTGCTAGCCCAAAATCTGATACTTTGGGGCAGAAATCCTCGTCTAGCAATATGTTTTCCGGCTTGATATCACAGTGTATAATTCTGTTTCTACACTGCTCATGGAAGTATGCAATCCCCTGAGCAGTGGCGAGCACTATCTGGAAACGTGTTTTCCAGTCCAGAAGCCTATCTCGGTTGTTGAACGATGGGAATATCCATTTATCCAATGATCCATTGCTCATAAACTCGTACACTAGAAGCCTGTGGAATTTGATCATTAGTAAGTAGATAGCATATCTTGTGTAAGTATATCATCATACAAGATATATCGAAATGCATTATCATACCGATGGGGACCTTGAGAACAGAAGCCACACAAGCGAACGAGGTTCATGTGATGCATTGATCCTATGGTGTTCACTTCTGTTACGAACTCCTTCTCTCCATGGGGTAAGATTCTCTCTAGTTTCTTTACTGCAACTTCTGCGCCATCGCCAAGATTTCCTTTGTACACGGTCCCAAAGCCACCTAATTCAAACAAGTAGTTTGGTCATTTCTTCTTCAAATGCTGCCATGACAACGACATTTATGTTCACCAATCTTCCATTCACATGATCATTCTCACCTAACTAATTACTTGATTGAATTAGACTGTACCTGCCTTGACTTTTAAGCATCACCAACAAAACATTTTATCTTTTTTGACAAGGTAGGCAAACAATTTGCTTTACAATAAATAAGAACACTTATCGAGAAACTGATGTGAGTTAGAGGCCGTGTGATCAATTAGTTTATCATGTTGGTAGCAAAGCTCATGCCATAAACGCGGAGCATATGCTCTTCTTTACACCACAATATCAAGCTCTTATCAGAAAACAGACAACTTAGTTGCCTAAAACTTCAATATGAACAATTATGATGGGAATATGTAAGGGAAAGAAGAGTTCACCATTTCCAAGGAACTTAGTGAAATTACTGGTGGCCACCTGCAAATCCTTGTAGCTAAAGTTTCTTGGTGCCCCAGGAACAGCAAGGTATCTACCCTCCAACTTCTCTTGTGCTCTCCTCCTCTTCACACTATAATAGAGCAGCATACAAAGGAGGCCAATAAGAACAGTCATGCAAACAACTATTGGAACCACCACAACCTTCTCTTGCCTCCCTTTGGAGTCCCCCGACGAAGACTCGTCGTCCTTTCCCTCCGGCGACCTGGACCCGCCGAAATCATTGCCGGAAACCTTCACATACAGTGTTGAGCTGGGGTCCTGCAGCCCCCCAAACACCAAACTCTTCAGAAGCCAACAATAATTTTTCTCCTCTGACAACCCATAAACAGAAGCAACACAATTGCAATCAGAGAGGCAGTAATCTCCACATTGAGACCTCGAAGAGATATCACTATAGTTGATTATGACAGATGACTCAGAGAAGTAGTACGTGGTCTGAGGCACAGTTGCGATCTTGAACTTGGAGGAGCTGGGAGAGCTCTTCTCGTTATTGATTATCTCTTGACACTGCCCGGGGAGAAGGTCTGACCCTGAGGAGTTGGACGTGCACCGGCCATCTTCACCGGCCGGAGAGGTCCCCGGCAAGCGGCTGCAGCTAGAGTTGGTCTTGCTCCCTTGTAGACTACATAAACCATTACCGCAAAGTCCAGCAATCATGCATGGATTGGACAGAGCTGCCCAGTCAGGAACCCATTGGTAGGATCCATTCACCTCATCCCATCTGTACAACCTCAGATTGCCATTGGGCTCGATCGTAACACGGCTAAGAACTGGTGACCTGTTCCCGCTTTTCATATCATTCTGGTAGACATATACTATACCAGATGGGTCTGATCCATACATGACCCCAAAGTTGCCATTCTGGTCTAGACGTGCAACCACATCGCCAGTGGCATTGGATACCTCGTTGCTGGACCAGTACGAATAGTTGGAGTAAGATTGTGGCAAGTTTGGATCAGAATTTGGCGAATAGTAGTTGTATGTCAAGGCCAGGCTTAGAGAGTTCGGTCGCTGGAGCATCTTCAGAGAGTAGTACCCGCCGCCGCTGCCCCCACCGTTGCCGCCATCAGTGGTGAGCTCTTGGGAGACGGTGAGGGGCTGGTTGGGGAGTAGGGTGTCTGATGGGTAGGAGAAGCTCTGCCACACAGAGTTGCCGGTGCTATTGTACAGGACAAGGTTGCCGGAGTCGGCGAGTTCGGCGAACTCGACGGCCTTTCGGGAGGTGTTCGACGACCAGACGACGGCGGAGCGGCCGTCGAGGAGGACGAGATTGCCGGCGGCGTCGAGCTCCACCACTGCTTCTCGGCCTACAGGAAAATTTCTACAGAAGAATGGAGAGGAGCAGAAATCGCTCATTGAGTCAATTAACCTGGAAACAACCTTGTTAATAGACACACCTTGCTGTTTGTCATAACACAAAAAGATTATTACAACACAAATCTGCATTTATTTTCAATGCCATGAATAACAAAGATTACAAGACAAATCTACATATTGTTCATGCAATATGCACATATATATATATATATATATATACATATATATACCTGACTGGAGACCAAACATTGGTCTGATCTCCTGGGAGATTGTTGTACCAAATGGCCAGTAGGAACTGATCTTGGGACTTGGGCATTGGAGCAAAACCAAAAGCAAAGGTTGAATTATCAGATACCCAAGTCCTGTTCTGGCCAGCCAAGAGCCTCGAGCCTAGCTCAATCCTCCGTGCTGCTGCATTCCCTATGCAGCTTATGAATCCATGCAACAAGAGCACAAAGAGCAAATCCAACAACCATGTGATCACAAAACCGGCCATGCTAAAATTATGAAACTGAAGAATGGGATGATCAATTATGAGATTGATACAGGGCTATTTGCAACCAGTTTAAAAGGCATTGGAAATTGGGACTTACAACACGGTTTGGGCTCCAAGAGTGTAAGGTGGGGGAGGGACCGGAGGGAAGAGCTTATGAATTATGGAGTGTGGGGTCAATGATTGGGAAGGGGCCCACAGTTCTCATACGTGGCATGTAGTTGAGCTAACCGTTGAAAAGGCCGCCAATAAAATTTGCAGCTGGCACGTACATGATGAAACGACTCCACACGTGTCGAGCAGAGATGGGGGGTTTGGGGATTGGGCACCGGCCACTGCCATTATGAGATAATCAACAAAATCGACACGTCTAATTTGTTTTCTTATAGTTTTCAAAAAATATAAAAATAAAAATTTTCTTTGGCTCCGATATTAAAAAGATGTAATTTATAATTTCTTAAACTTATGACATATAATATAATAACTATAAACTTGAGAAATACTTTATATATTAGATTCACTTTTTCGATATCTCGTAACCAATAGCCAATTTTTAAAGAATAGTTGGAAAGTATAAATTGAAAATAATTGATAAATAATAAAATCTTATTCAATAAAAAAGAAATGATCAAAGGGTTTCTCTCACCTTAAAAATAGGTGATATGGATTAAAAATATGTCTTACCGATCTGATGACTATGGCCTCCCACCTTAATGTTAGTTTATATAACACGTATTTTATTTTATTTAACAAAAGAAACTGCATCAAATTTAAAATGATCCGTGAATGCAATCTAAGTATATTGAGGACGACAACCCCTAAGTAACACCGTCATAGACTTGCAATCATATATATGAAAAGAAAACCAAATTAGCATCTTAATTTAAATTACAAGATGTATTTATTTGTAAAATGCAACCTAGTAATCGGCAATGAGATTAACGTATGTTCAACTTTTCTTGATCCATGTTTTGCGTCTACGATTAGTCGATCATTATTAAATGTTTTCTCGTGTAATAGCCACATGATCCTCACAAATTAATGAAGACCAATATTTAATCACAACATATAGTCAAACATATGTATAGTTCTAGATTCGTACTATAAGCTAATGGGTAATCCCCATTACAGCATGAGTGGCATGCAATTTGAAGTCAAGAACAGAAAGTAGATCATCTGGGTAGGCCTTGCAACGCTGGAACCGATCCATATATTACACAAGCAGGAATATAAATATGGTGCAGATTTGGACAGCTTCCTTTCTTGCCACCGCAGTGTCTGTTATTTTGATGTATCATGCATGAAAGAAGAAGAATTCATGAGAATTAGCAAGAGATTACTTGGTGACAAGTGTGCTATTCCACGTCCAGTTTGTACAAATTATTTCTTCTTCTTCTTAAATGAGCAAAGACTTTGCTGGCTTGTGTGTAACGCCAAACCAGAAAATATGAATAAATTTTGCCGGTGAGTGGTGATTGGACTGCTAGAGTTACGCTCTCCACAGGAGCAAAGCTATGGACTTTGGCCAGCTTTGTTCATGTTGATTCAATGATAAAAGGCACTTTCTAATGAGAAGACAACATATGGAATAACGTTTTGAAATGGTTGTGGACATCTTCATGTCAATAATATGGACCATACAAAGTCAAAAGAGAAAGATCATTTGAAACCGACCCTTTTAAAATCTGTCACTGTTTTTTTTTTCTTTTGGAAACTCTGCCCAATCCAAACATTTGATTTTGAACGGCTTCTATATAATGTTGCATTAAAAAATATCGATATTTTGCAAGTGCCCAACAATGATATCACAATATTAGGGGGCATATGATCAAAATAGTCTTAATGTGAATTGATCTCGATAATTATTACCAAGAAATGTGTTGTTTGTGCCATCCCTCGACACGATTTCAGGGCCTTTAAAGAAAATTTTTATGCATTTTTTTTCGTTTGTTGGTTTAATTTATAATGGGATTTTGAATTATTATATTATAAGGGAATAATTATTCAGATTAATCTCTAATTTGAACCAGAGTTACATGAATCAGCCTTTTTCCGAGTGGAATCGGCCTATTCGAATCAGATCGGCAGCGTGCCGATCTGATTTCGGGGTTGAATCGGTCGGCCCCGAATCGGAGCCCAACTCGGCCGATTCACTTCGATTCTAACTGAGTTGACTCCTATTCGGAATCGGGGTGAATCAGGAAGAATCGGTTTTTTGGGTAAATTACTAAAATATCCTAAGTATGATATTTATTAAATTATTTATGCATGGGTAAAATTAGAATTTTGATTTAAAAAACCTAACGTTAACCCACACTGCCGCCGCGTTTTCGCCCTCCGCCGTGAGTCCCTGACTCCGGGCTCGCCTCCGACCGGGCTTCCGACCTTGCCTCCGACCTCGCAACGTCGCCGCCGTGTGGCCGAACCGAGTCGGGCCTGTGAACGTACGAATCGCTGCCAACTGGGCCTCCGACCGGGCTGCCGACATTGCCTCCACCCTTGCAATCGGGCCTCCGACGTGTGGCCAATCGACAGTGCAGTGGCCGCGAGACTCGCCGCCGACCGGGCCGCCGCCGGAGGCGGGGGATAAAAAGCGGGGGGTGGCATTCTCGTAATTAAAAGTTGACTCGACTCTAACTCAGTCAAAAATAATAATTAATTCTAAATAATTTAAAAAAATCATAAAAAAATATTTAAAACTATCATAAACTATAATACACAGAATAATATCAAAATAACATCAATACCTAATTTTAATATATTTATATTATGAATTGTCAATTATTATATATAACCGATTAAACTAATTTGGACCGATTCAATTGAACTGATTCTTGCCCGATTTAGGCCGATTCCGATTCCGATTCCAAATCCCTCAGAAATCGATTCTGATTCCGATTCCGATTTATGCGACCATCATTTGAACTACAGTTTGTGAATCCGAGTTATCTGGATCAAGCCCTGTTTTGGGCCTGGCATATTCGTTTTAGTAGTGGGCTCTCAAGCCCATTATCTTAACATCTCAATGCTTTTGTCAAGAATTAATGTTACTACACGAAGAAGTATAGGGACCGGAAATGTTGGGTTAAGCTCGATTAAACTCAATGTTCAATATTATTAAATTTGATTCAAAAATCAACTCAAATTCAAATAGAAGGAACTTGGCATTGTGTCTGCTCAATTAGGCTCATATCGAACTTAGTAATTGGTATAAAAATTTAGATTTTAAAATTTAGATAGTCTACAATAGATTCTTCTTCCTAAACTAAAACTAAAAAATAGAGCATGAATTTATAGAAAAAATGAGATATCATTATAAAAACATTAATCAATTAACTAGTAGTTGTAAGGTTCATTTTATTTGCCCTTTTTTTATTTTATTACAGGAATATAATCAAATCTTAAATATCAGAAGTACTCGGAATAATATATTACCATTTTAGTTGAAATTCCCACTCTTTGCCGGACGCAAGAAACTTGTGCATGCATGCATGGATCACGAGGATGGGGTATACTCTATTGATTGCCATCGAAGTATTGGTGAGCAAATTGAAACTAAGCCCTCTGTGATTGCAGCTTCTTCATACGATAGCATGAAGTAGCAATGCATATGGTGTTCTTGTAGGATGGCAGTTGTACTTGAGATAATGGCTAATTAGCTCAACACCAGGTCAGAGTTTTAGTACTTTGTCTGCCTTTTTTAAAATATCCTTCACAGGAGAAGAAGAATTAACTCATACCAACTCTGCAACCTCTCTATAAAGGAACCATTTCTATCTTCTTTCCAAACATCCCATATCCATCTTTCCTCTTTATCCATCTCCTTTTTCTTGTATACACCTTCCTTTCGGCCTCTTGCATCTCTATTATTACTGGGAGGAGAAGCAGTAATGAACTTAAATTAGAGGATGAGTTTAGATCACCAGGAGTAGTACCGCTACATTGTGCCTGCCTACATTTGTATTAGCCCAGGAACTCTAGCTTCCTTAGCAAAGAGAAGACTGTAAGATTCTCTTCGTTTTTACTTCATAGAACCAGGTCAGTAACCATCACTTTATATCTCATTCATCTTAATTGTACTGCCCAATTCACGGGATGACAAATTGTGGGCCAGTTAATTTGAGAACTATATATGTTAGCACCATTTATACATGACTCATGATGAGGTTGACTTCTTGGGTTAATCTATTACAATTTAGCTTCGGCAGTTGAGCATATTCAGGCATAGAGACGCAAGATTAGTGGGGAAGACATCTAAATAATTGAAACGAGACTTGTTTGCAACTGTCATGTTAAAACGTGGAAATTATAGCTTAGTTGGGGAAGAGAAGTGAAAATGCCAGCTATCATGTGTTGGTATGTGTTTGAAGTATACAAAAAACAAACTTCCATGCCATGGCTTTCAATGATTCTCCAAGTTCTCTACTTGTCATAGGGTGATTTCCATGCTCCTCTTTATACTGGTGAATTTTTTTATAACTTACAACTAGATTACATTAGCATAGTCTCCCAATAGTATGAAGCACCTTTGAATTTAAGGTCAATAACACACACCTGATATACATAATTAACCAAGAGTTGAAGACACTGTCACAAGTATAGGTGAGGATGCATATAATAGACCAAAAGTTCTCTACAAGCTCTAGCTTTTTTGGGTTCTCAATACCTTTTTGGTTGCAATGTGAAACTTTTTATGTGTGGACTGTGGAGTACTGGCCCCTTCCAATATCCTTATCCCTTTGATGTGCCATGTAACCTAGAACTCTCCCTTAGCAAGTGTGACAACAAAATGAGACGACATATATAGTCAATCTCTATCTCTTTTTTAATGAAAAAATTGGTGTTCGAAAATGAAGGAAACAAACGCCCGTCTTAATTATAGCAGAGATGAATCCCTTCGGTTGTAACAAACATAACCATTTATAATACACTATGGCCCTACATTGGTGTCAATAATTGAGTATTGCCTATCAATTTGAGATTCCCTCACCATACACTATCTCTTATAAGAGATTTGACACAAGATAACAAAACTAGAGTTGGCAAGACCCAACCACCAAAACATGGAATACAAACTGTCACCACTTAGTAATATTAACTAAGCTGTAATTAACAGTCTTGTGTGTCTACAAAGCTATGCATTGACCCTTGATTGTATAGTTTCCAAGGAACCATACCCATCCAACTTATAGTGCAGAATATAAATGTTGGAAAAACTAACATCCAACAATATTCTGCATTATAAGCTCACCTTCTCTTCCGTCATATTTCTTCTTTTAATTGGGTCATTGCAACAAGTTGCCGAGAGTCAGCAGGAAGAAAATGATGCCACGGAGAACTCTACTTTTCAGTTCATGTGATACCCAATTTCATCGGAAGACAATCAGAACTCGGGACAGAGTCAACTTCACCAAGATTTTGGGTACATTGTTGTCGGTCCCAGGGACTGATGATGTTATGTCACTCATAGCAAAGATTTCAATAACCCAACAGCTTGTAAAAAAGAGAACTTACATTGCAATGCACTACACCTATTCATATGGGAAGGTATTTATCTATTCATGAATGCAAGCATCAATAATTCAGCACGAATTTGGAGAGAAAAAACGTATGTACTTATTGCGATTGGATTATCACCCAGAAGTCCGCACCTGATCAACAATACCATCCACAAAGATAAAAAAGGAAGTTACAAGGAGTGCCGGCCATGAGTGTAGTATTGTCTTGGATCCAAGCCAGTGAAATCACTTTCTGATCCTACAAGCAGTAGTTTAATTTAACCAGCAGCCCACGACCCGACAAGGTCATTGGCCAGCTACATTTACTTTGCATCAACCCCCTCCAGTCTCTACACACACAATGATGAATAAACAACCCACCCCTCCATTCACAAATTCCACCTCCACCTTGTAAAATTCCCGCAATATTCATTTATCATACGAATTGCAGTTTATTGTACAAAGTGGAAGAATTTCAGTAGCAAAACTCCCTGGAATTTTACTACTGATAAATTTCAGAGTTTCAGCTGATCTACCTTACCTAGCTCAGTGGTTTTAATAACATTGAACACTTATGATATATTACCCTTCAATTAAATGTTCATGGGATAAATTTTGTACTTCCCAGGTAGGGTAGTCTGCAATCACAGTAAACGAAGCCATGCCACCATTTCTCTGCCGGCTGTTAAACGTCATTGCTAGCTCACATGCTCTGAACCTGCAAACTTATTACCTTGGCGCAAGCCCATTGATGATGATCCATCGTCTTGCCGATCTGCCCATTTCAAAGACCATGGCTTGTGGGGCTTGGCTATAAGCTTTTTGTCAGGTAATCACACCTTTCTTCGCACTCACGGCTCTTTGTCCTGCAAATATGTGGAAGCTTTTTTTGGTTCATTTGATTGCTTCTGTTTCTGAGTTTTTGCCGGTTCCTGTTGCATAGGAACGCAAAAAGGTAAAAAGCTTCGATCTTGGTCGGATTCGGGAGCTTTGGCACCTGAGTTTGTGGAAAGCTCGAGTCTTCGGCGGCGGCGGCGGCGGGCAATGGCGTCGCTGGTCCCCGGTGTGTTGCTCAAGCTCCTGCAGCACATGAACACCGACGTGAAGGTCACTGGTGAGCACCGGTCGTCGCTGCTGCAGGTGGTGAGCATTGTCCCGGCGCTCGCCGGCGGCGAGCTGTTCCCGAACAAAGGGTTCTACATCAAGGTCTCCGACTCGCAGCACGCGACCTACGTCTCCCTCCCCGACGAGCAGGACGACCTCATCTTGAGCGACAAGCTGCAGCTCGGGCAGTACGTCCATGTCGACCGGTTGGAGTCGGCGACGCCGGTGCCCATCATGCGCGGGGTGCGGCCCATCCCCGGCCGCCACCCCTGCGTCGGCACGCCGGAGGATCTCGTCGCCCCCCACTCCTTGAGCTTCTTGAGCTCTTCGGGTAAGAGCCCCCTCGATCAGGCTGTGAATGGTGGGAGGGGTCAGAGCAAGAAGAATGGCGAGGTTGAGAAGAAGGCGAAGGGGGTATTACGCATCGATCCAAATCTCTTCAATCACAGCCTGGCTTGAATGTGTTGGTGAAGAAGGAGGTTGACTTGAGATCGAGATCTTCGAAGTCGAGATCGATACCGTCTTCGCCTACGAGCTGCTATTCCTTGCCGGCCTCGTTTGAGAAGTTCGCGAATGGGGTGAAGCAGCAGCAAAAGGTGAATGGCGGTCCAGAGACGCCCGGTTCGAAGCATGGTTTGCTGGAGAAGGCTGCTTCTGTTTTCAAGGCGAGCACTGCCGTGAAGAAGGCAGGGGTTGGGAATCAGATTGGGAATGTTGTTGTTGAGGTGGGAACTAAGGCTCTGAGGAAGAGCTGGGACGGGAGAGTGGAGGTGAAGGAGAGGGAGAAAGGTAATTGGAGAAGCAGGCTTAGCAGTAGCAGATCAGATGTGCCAAACATTTCGGTAAAACAAAAAGAAAAAAACCATTCATTTTCATGTATTTAATTTGTTTTAAATCGATGGAGGAACTCCTTTCCTGCTTACACTCTGGATAGGATGAATGTATTCTTTTACTGTTTGATGTTATGGTACTTTTTATCATTTTATTGGTTTTCTAAGATTTGTAGTTTATGTCTCTTAGGCGTTGTAATTGTCTTCAGCATTGACTTCCTTTAAATCGCATGACACCAAATAGGGTTTTGTTTGTTAATCAATGTTTAATTGTTTCAGTTCTTTTATTGATTGAAAAGGAATTTCAATGCTTTTTAAATTTAGTATTCTGTTTACATGATGAGCAACAAGTCAGTGAAGTGCTGACCTTATATGGCACTGTTTGTGTAGATGGAAGTGGTGACTTCTGAGTGATGGAACACAACGGTCAAGGCGCAATCTTGATCTTTGTTAATATTTAACAAGAAGCTTTTAACATTTTTCTTAGGATCTTTAAGGGCTACTACCTACTGTTTGTAACTATGATATGCTTGTGGCCCTGGCTAAGAACATCACTAACATGTTATTAGGTTGGAGTGAAGGACAAATTCTTGAAACAAATTGTGAACCTTGTTAATGACAGTAGAGCTCTGACAATTCGTACTAGAAATTGTGTTCGTTTCTATTTTTATGTCATTTCTGCAGTCTGATTTCATAATGCATAATTTGGTGACTTTTTATTTTACTGTTTCATAGAAAAAGATGGAGACTACCGAAAGACCACTTCCTAAAGAGGGAAGTAGAGCTTCCACTCCAACAAAGAAGGGCAGCTCAAATGGAACTGTGGATGAACCTAACAGACTGAGTACATCTCGTGCTTCTGCAGTCCGGCCAATTTCTGAAGTTTCAAACAGTGGAATTCCCAGCAACTTTGTAAAAATCTCTACTAGCAGCAGAAAATTGACGGAAGCCAGCATCCCATGGTCTTCACTTCCATTATCTCTAGCAAAATTAGGAAGGTAAGTTTTGCCTCAGAAAATTTCTGTAGAGAATGAATCCTCCTCTATCTATCATTTGCCGGCAAAATATTAATTGTTGATAAAGTTGTCATTGTCAGTGAAATGTGCAACTTTGCATTTGATGGGGGTGTGATCTTCTATGCTTTTAAATCTTTTAGGAAGTCATGAGGCACAGAGATGCAGCAAAGCTTGCAGCAGTTGAAGCTATTCAAGAATCTTCAACAGCAGAGACTTTGATTCGATGCTTAAGGTAACATGGCAGTCCACCTGCACAACTGCTAAATGTGGATAATTTTCCTTTATGGGATGTCAGTTTCTGCTAAAATTCGTTAGGATTTTATTTGGTGGCCATCCGTTATTCTTCTGTCTGTGCATGTTAATGTGAAGCTGAGTTTCTAGAGAACTTTTAGAGTTCAAAAAGGTTTGTCCATGCTGCTTGCAAATGCCATTTCAAATAATGTCTTTGAAATTTCCAGAACATGTTCCTGTCGCTATATGCACTCTGGTTTTATGTCTCATGAACAGGCTCTCCCTTGTTTTGTTTGGTTATGTGGAGTGTCAATAAGAGATCTGTGGCCATTTGCATTTGATAAATGCAGCCTCCTATCTTTCTGTAATCCTCTAGATCGCAATGAAATTTATATCAAATTGCATTTGGTGTTTGCAGCTTGTACACTGAGTTGTCTTCTTCAGCTAAAGAAGACAATCCCCAGCCTGCCGTGGAACAGTTTCTTGCTCTTCACTCCAGCTTGAGCAGAGCCAGTCTGGTTGCGGATTCATTATTGAAGACTATTCCTCCTGTAGGTTCTGAAAATCCACAAGATGAGCCTTCAGAAGAAGCTTTGAGAGTCTCATCAGAGAAGGAAAAAAATGCAACCTCCTGGGTTCAAGCTGCCTTAGTTACTGATCTATCTCCATTTTCAGTATTTAACAAGTCTGAAACCCGGTCTCCAGCTCTCTTCTGCAGCTTCACCTCAGGGCTCAGCTACTAACAACAGCAGCCAACCAATAGTTGTTATGGAAAATACATCAAAAAGTGTAGTTTCTAAGAACCAGATACAAACCAAGGCCCGATCCACACTAAACTCCAAGCCGGCTACAACAATGTCACGCCGGGCATGGGATGGACTATTAGCAAATCAAAAGCCAAAAGGGCCACCTCCAGTTGAATGGACTCGCGGAGGTGGCCTTAATGAAGCCACTGAATTGGCAAACTCTTTACTGACAGAGTCCCAAGACTGGTTTCTGGGTTTTGTTGAAAGATTTTTAGATGCAGATGAGGACACCTCGGCATTGTCTGATAAGAGCCAAATAGCAGGGATGTTGTCTCAGCTAAAGAGGTTAAATGACTGGTTGGACAAGATCAGTAGTCGGACAGATAACAATGGTGAAAACTTTGTCATCCCTCCAGAGACGGTTGAAAAGCTGAGAAAGAAGATATATGAATATCTCCTATCTCATGTAGAATCTGCTGTCGCACTGAATAGTGGGCCGGCAACGGCAGTTGCCCCCACTCGGGCAGCAGATATGAAGGTAAAAAGATAACATTTGCTTCAATTGAGGGGCACGACATTCTTCCAAGTTCATTGGAGTTATTGTGTTGTATATAAATTCAAAGGTTGAGAGTGAGTCTGGAATGTATACAAATGATTTCATCCATGGTCTACAAGCAAGTTAAGAGTAAAAATAGTGGAGAAAGATTCTGGTTGTTTGCTCTCAAGATCAACTGGAGCAGAAAAGCAATTGTCTTTTGCAGTTAACGTGCATTGCTAATGGTATGAGATTTAACTTTATTACAACTCTTGCAATTATTTTTAGGGATGGTTTACAGGGAAGAGCTTTCAACGTCTGAATAGTATATTGTGAGTTGTACCCAATTGCAAGCTAATGACAGGTATAATCTTGGTTTTAGAGAATTTTGATTTTATTTTCATCTTGAACAATGGAAATAGTTTTAGCCAGTTGCCATCAGCCATTTTCCATCAATAGTATAAAGTTCAAGGTGATCATTTCATAATCTTTTAGCAAACTTCTGTAGTTAAAAGACTGCACTTAATCTGTAGTTTGTTCGTCTAATTGTGGATGTCGGTTTCTTGTTCGAACTCTTTTCTTTGTTTATGTTTGCAACCTCTACCTATGGAGTTTTATGTCCCTAGTTTTGGAGCCCAAGCCTAATAATACAGTGTGCTTAGAGGGTATACGGGTCATGGTTGGGTCCTGCTGCTTCCGCTTGGGCTGACCATGTCCGGGAGCCCGACCAAAGTGCAGCCGGAGACCGCCGAAGGATATATCTTATGCCCCTTCCCGATTGCTGTGGGCTGGGCCATGCCCAACTCACCACCTATTTCACAAAATCTTTTCCCCGACTTCTCTACCACGAGTGCACGATTCGTCCGAGTGGAATCGGCCGATTTAAATCGGATCGGCAGCGTGCTGATCCGATTTTGGGGCCGAATCGGTCGGCCCCGAATCGGCGTCTAACTCGGCCGAGTCACCCCAATTCCAATCGATTTAAATCGGGGTGAATTGGAAAAATGATGATTTTTGGTAAATTATTAAAATACCCTAGGTATAATATTAATTTAATTATTTAAATAAGGGTAAAATTAGAATTAAAATTTTAAAAACCTAAACTTACCCGACGGCGGCAATTAGGCAACGGGGGGGGGGGGGGGGGTTGATCTGGAGGGGCGGGGCGCGGTCGGCGAGGGGAGGGGCTGGCAGGGGAGGCGGGCGCAGGGTGGGGTGGGGCAGGGCGGGTCTGGGGGAGGGGGGCATGGCGGCGGCGGCGGCGACTTGGAAGGAGGGTGGATGGGGGAGAGAACGGTCGTGGGTGAGAAATAACTATGGTGGTATTTTTGTAATTAAAATTTGACTCGTGTCCGACTCGAATACAAAATAATAACTAATTTAAAACAATTTTAAAAAATCTAAAAAATATCATAAAATATAATATATATAATAATATCAAAATGATATTAATATTTAATTTTTATATATTTATTTATGAGTTGTCAAATTATTATATATGACCGATTTAGACCAATTTAATTAGACATTGGCAATCTTTTCCGTAGCTCCCTTATGTTAAAAACCAAGGCACGTAAGTTTGTGTTTTCCAAGACAACATTGACAATCTTTTCAGTAGCTCCCTTCGGTTAAAAACCATACGCTTCATCATACACTTCCTCTCTCTTCTATGTTTTACACCCGCACAATTCAGACTGGGATTTTGATCAATGCAGGGGCCTGAACATGTATCATTTTTAAGCTACAATAGCTGCCTTGCAGTTCCCAAAAAAAGGAAAAATGCCAAGGGAAGACCACGATGGAAAGACTTTGAAACCAAATACTTTATTTTCCACCTACATGAACACTTCCTACCAACCTCCCAAGGTTGCCATGCGGGGCCTTGACACGGCAAACATTTGACTCACAAAGCAAAAAGAAATCAAATGGGTCGCCGGCCGGCGACCGACGATACCCAACTCTGCTTTGTCACGTGTCAAGGTTGTCTTACTTGTCATCTTACAATTGGGTCCTTCAACGTGCCATGCAATGCCAATCCCCCCAATGAAGCCGTGGGAAGGTCAACCAAGTCATGGAAAGTGGCATCAAAGTACATATATCCATCTCCAAGCCCAAACGCCGATTTGACACGTGTCAATGTTATCTTACGTGTCATCTTGCAACTGCGTCCTTCAACGTGTCATGCATTCCAATCCCCTCAATGAAGTCAAGGGAAAGTCAACCAAGTCATGAAAGTGGCATCGATGTAAATAAATCCATCTCCAAGCCCAAACGTCCGAGCCCATTTCTATATTTGTCGGCCTGCTCCGGCCACTTCCACTCGTCGGAGCTCGGACATCCGAAAATGAGGGCGCGATCTCCGGTCCAATGCCGGCCGATCTTCCCGGCCATCACCACGCTCTTCTTCTTCTTCTTCTTCTCTGTCGCCGTCGATGTCGTCTCGTCGGAGATCATTTTCGAAGAGCGATTCGAAGGTATCTTCTTTCTCTCTTTTGCTCCGACCAATACTGGATCATTCAGGCTGCTGTTGTAAAGGTTGAATTTTGATGATCTTGGTAGTTGTTTGTTGAGCTGGTTGATTGTGGCTAGGGGCTGAGGCTGATTTTGCTGTTTTGTGGTGGGGTTGTAGAGATGGGAGCTCAGTGAGCTCACAGTGAAATTTTTGAGTTTGTCGATTTTGAGGCAAAATTTAGTTGGTTTTGGCCCTCGATACTTCATACATTAGAAAGGGATGGGTACTGTGTTGAATTTTTTTTGTTCCTTTCCAAAAGTAGCTGTAAAGTGGTGCCTGCTCATTTGTATTCGAAAATGTCGTTCAATCCATGTGAAAAGGTGTTCTTTTTAGTATGTTATTGTTGATGTAAGTTATGAAAGTTTCTAGCATAAGTTCTTCGGAATTAACTGCTCGTTTTTTCATAGTAAGTGCTGGGTTCAAGTTTGGTGGCATGATAGTGATTGGGTGTTTCATTATTATTATTTTTTATTTTTGAAAAGTGTTTTCCATATTGGGTGTTGGAGATTGACGTTTTTGGTTTAATGTGTGTTTGTTTGGTAAAAGATGGATGGGAGAGCCGTTGGGTCAAGTCCGACTGGAAGCGCAGTGAAGGTAAAGCAGGTTCTTTTAAGCACACTGGTGGACGATGGGCTGGCGATCCTGATGATAAAGGTTTGCTACTTCGTTCCTTTTCTTGTGCAGTGTAGTACAAGGCAGGTTGAGGTGGACGGTGATGTTATTTGTGGAAAAATTGCCAGGTATTCAGACACACACAGATGCCAGGCATTTTGCTATATCTGCAAAGATTCCGGAATTTGACAACAAGAACAGAACGCTTGTTCTTCAGTACTCAATAAAGTTTGAGCAAGACATTGAATGTGGCGGTGGATACATAAAGCTTCTTTCTGGTTATGTTAATCAGAAAAAATTTGGTGGTGATACTCCTTACAGGTATGTCATATGTGGAGTTAGGACTTCCAAATTGGATGCCCTTGTCTATTTCTATAACTGACTATGCAATAAATTTATTTTTATTACGTTCAGATGGCAAGGAAAATTATAACCAAATCTTATTGAAGTTTTTATCTGTTTATTTGTTTGTATCTGAGACCAATGGTGATCAGTTTTCATACAAGTTGTCTGAATGCTAACTTTACAAACATTATGTAACTATAATTATAATATGGCCCATGCAAGTGAATTTCATGGGACTACAGTTTTTCAACACAGTTTCATGAAATATGTACGCATGAAAAAGAAATTTTCATAGAGTTATTCCTGGTGCAGTGTTATGTTTGGTCCGGACCTTTGTGGAACTCAGACGAAAAAGCTTCATGTTATTGTTTCGTATCAAGGGCAAAACTATCCTATTAAGAAAGACTTGCAGTGTGAGACCGACAAGCTTACACACTTCTACACGTTTATCCTTCGGCCGGATGCTTCATACAGTGTCCTAGTCGATAACAGAGAAAGGGAATCTGGGAGTATGTACAACGATTGGGATATTCTAGCACCAAAGAAAACCAAAGATTTGAATGCTAAAAAGGTATTTGTGAAATTTTTGTAAGAAGCTGACAGCATATTAACACTTGGTATTCTCTGACTGTTTTTTAATATGTATGATTTATTTGTCCCTGCAGCCCAAGGATTGGGATGACAGAGAATATATTGATGATCCTAATGACACCAAGCCTCCGGTAAGTTGCCAAACCTATCTTCTAGGGTTTCCTTGTTGTATGATGAGTATTTGTTTATCAGTTGATGCAATTTTTACGTTGTATTACTGGACAGGGATATGACAAAATACGGAAAGAAATTCCTGATCCAAAAGCAAAGGAGGTTAGCTGAGAGCTTTTCTTATTTCTTGCTTCCATGATTTTTTAATATATTTGACTATTCGTCATTTCTGATTGGTTCATGGCATATTGTCTTCGTTATCCTCTATAGTGAGACCGACCTTTCTCCTAAGTCTTTATGGAAGTAGAAGCATATCGAATTGAAATGTAAATTTTTATATTTTTATTATGGCCAGGTCCTAAAAATATAATACTGAACAAATAAAACACGAAGGGTTTTTTGTGCGTTCAGCTTCAAATTACATCAGTTTATTTCAATGAGCTACATTGAACTATGGACCCAAATTTGGTGCCGCTTTTTTAATTACACATTAATGTATAGTTTTCATGCTCTAATTAATAAGACAATGATAACTCAGGAGAATATAACTTGTTTTTTTTATCAGCCTGATCACTGGGATGAAGATGAAGACGGAATCTGGAAGCCGCCTATGATACCAAACCCAGCTTATAAAGGACCGTGGAAACAGAGGGTGAGATTCTTGGAGCTTGTTATTGTTCCAAAAGTCAAAAAATTCTTTTGGCGTTGAATATCTGATTGATTACCTGAATTATGATTATACAGAGGATAAAGAATCCAAATTACAAGGGAAAATGGAGAACTCCATGGGTTGATAATCCAGGTTTGTCCAAACCCGTCAATTTTCATATGTCAAATCAATTTTTTCTGTATCTTCATGTGCTAATAACTGTTATTTAGGCATCAATCGTCATTTATTAATAACATTAAATGTACTTGAATCCTGTGAACTCCCTATCTTTCATTCTACAAAACTCTGGTGGAATCTTTACGTACAAAATGTTTTTTTAACCATGTTCTGCAAAATTATAATTCTCAAGGTTTTGATAGTGAGATGCAATAAAAAGACTTGTGTATATAGATGATAACAACACTGTAATAAACTAACGACTTAAATCTGGCATCTTTACATATTGAACTTACTTTCATGGTTCTTTTGACCGACTACTTAACTTTGTTGGCCAACTAAGGTTCCCTTAGTTTCTTCATCCTTGGTTCTAACTGCACTGAATAAACTCACATTCATGTATTGTTAGGAAATTTCTACCCATGATCTCTAACGTAAATGGTTCTCATTGAGTGAATTTTTTTGCTAAAGCTATCATGCAGAGCCTTTATATATCTCCTACGTAACTTGCTGTTGTGGAATTTGTTGTGAAACTTAAGTTTGCTGCTATCGTTCTGACTCATAAATATTTTTATTAACTCCTTAGACCTTCAAAACTTGTGAGATTCAAATTTGGGTCTGTTTTGTTTTAATATCTGAATCAACTTTGGTGCTAATATGAGACATGGATTCCTTTTATTTGTATCAGTAAAAGTTTTGATCTCCGAAAGATTCAAATTTGCTAATTCTTTTCTTGCAGAGTTTGAAGATGATCCTGATTTATATGTTCTAAAGCCTGTAAAGTATGTCGGCATAGAAGTCTGGCAGGTAATTATGTCCTCATGTGGAACTTCAATTGGAAGTCTTTAATATGACAATATGATGTTGAACTATTATTGTAATTCCATCCATATGATTAGCAAGCTACAACTTGCATGCAGATATTCTCAACTACCCTATTTGCCTCTTGACTTTACATCCCAGATTGATGATACATTTAGTTGTAATAATATGCTTGCATTTGTGCTTATGCATTGCCGGCCTCTAGCTCGGATTGGAGGGTTGGCGTCGAGAAGGGCACCCAGCCATAAAAAGTTTTGTCATTTGTAATCACATGGATCCTAATTTAGTGTCCATGCCCCAATACCTTTTGGGTATCCGGTGGAAGAAGAAGAATACTATGCTTGCATTTCTTATATTCCTAAAAGAAAGACATTCTTTCTTTGTCATGGAAGAGCACTCTCTCAAACTCTCTTTTATGTACCTCTTTACTTGAGGTCCAATGGGAGCTTGCAGCAAGATGATAAACTTGAGCTTTTAGGGAGGGGACTGTTAAACATTTATTTTAATGGTTGTTGTAAATATGCTTGATACAGGTAAAAGCAGGGTCTGTTTATGACAATATTCTAATTTGTGATGATCCGGAATATGCAAGACTCGTAGTGGAAGAAATAATGGCCAATAATAAGGAGGTACGTTTTTCTAGTTTGCTTTATAACTACAATTTGAGGCTCCTGTATATGTTAAAATGAGAAAATGCACTAGACTGTAGCCATATTTCCATACCTATTCATTTGAGAACAGCGCATTCTATGGCATGTTCCTTGGACAATTGATTAAAATAATCAATTCGTGTTCAATTGCACAAGTCATTGTGAGGAAGATTATACTGGCTGCTTTAGCCTGTTCCATTTCACAATAGTTTCTAACAAATCAGTTATAATATATCTGTTTATCAGATCTTTTTGTGCGTTTTAATTTCATTTCAGGCTGAAAATGAGGCCTTCAATGAGGCGGAAAAGATAAGACGAGCTAAAGAAGATGAGGTGAGTGTATGCATTTGTTTTACAATTTGTATATAACTAATACAAGATATCAAGCTGGCTTGCTCCATAGTTTGCTTCTAGATGTTCAGCTCAACACTACTTATTACTTTCTTTTGAATGTGCAGGAAGCTCAAAGAGCCAAAGAGGAAGGTGAACGACGGAGAAGGGAGAGGGGCCATGATCGTCGGTACAGGGATAGGTACAGGGACAAATACAAAAGGGTATGTATAAAAAAATTGTGTTACTGGGGTGTTTATTCTTTATGCATTGCATTGTTTTCTAATTCTTATCGGCTGGAGTTCTTTACCTGTCTCTGAGTATCAACATACATGAGAAAAACTTTCATGAGACCATCTACAGAAGATTATTTTTACATTACTGACTACTATTTGCTTTCTTACAGCGGTATGATATGGATGATTACCACGTAAGTCCAAAAAACCACAAACAAATACAAATACTTTCTTGTTCTTTCCATCAATGAAATTGCTTACTTTGAATTTTACAGGATGAATTGTAAGAGCTAAGATTCAGCAGAACTTCTTGGAATGCCACTCAAGTATAATCATTTACATGGTGTATGGATTGGCATAGTTACCTATGAACAACACCTACGAGTTACATTCTGAATGCAGCAATTCCTGGAAGTTCTCTATGATTCCACATTTAGTTTCTGCATGAGAAGAGGGCAAAGAGTATGGTATCCTTGCTTTGGCAACATAAAATTGTCCTACAAGGTTTTCAAAGTAGAGATGAAACCATTTTAGTACTCTTGAGATGTATGTACTATTGTTCTGCTATTTCACTGTAATGAATTGACTTCTAAGCAATTTGAAACGAAGCAGCTCTAATGGTGGCCATCAAAATTTCTGGTGTTCAGCCCTTGTTTCAAAAGAAAATTACCGTAGGCAAATTATCATGGCAATTTTTAAATGGTCAAGCTAATTAAAAGTAATATATAACTACAATATTATATACAAAAATAGTACATGCAATATTACCTCGTGCTGGCCAAAATAGCGTCTTCGACATCCTAATCAATGGTTTGTTTTGTGAGCTGCCCGGTGATCACGTAGGTTCCAGTCAAATCCTAATTTTAATTATGATAATTTTATTTCAATAAAATTAATTAGTTTGGCTCTATTAAATATAAAATTGATCATTTAAGGAAAATGTTTGATAATTGAATTAAGTATAATTTTATTATGTGGACGGAATATTCTTGGTATTAATCATTTTATACTTGGGTTATGCTTATGTATGGCTTAGCATAAGATGATTTAAGGATAAGACTACATTCATTAGAGTTAGAGACAGACACTATCGTTGACTTATGGCTTATAAATACCGGCTTTCACTGTACAACGAAATTATTGAATTTTCATCAAAAGAATTCGACTTTTGGGCTATTTCGGTTTGTGATCAAATTATCAATCTATTTAGTGAAACTTAAACTGATTTTTTATTCTCTTTAGTATTTTTTATATTTTTTATTCCACAACGGAGACGATAAACATATAAAAGCAAGAAATTAAAAGATGTGTAAAAGAGAGATTGTTAGGGTTATTTTTTCGTAAAAACTAGACAAGTTTTTTCTGATGAGAAATTGGAAATTGAATAACTAAATAAATATGAGACAATATTTCAAGTTATTAAGAAGCTAATACCCAAAGTCCTTGTCTAACCCTATCCGATTTCTTATTTTTCGTGAAAATTTGGACATACATAAATAACAATTTTTTTTATTTCAAAGAAAGAAAGTTTATTCATGGTAAAAAGGTGTAACAATGCATGAACAGACGGCTTACAAAGATAAAATGACATGTAACGACTAATATCATTATACTATGCATGGTAATATCATTAATAAGAGGGACCAACCCAAATTATTTACTAATAATCATCCAATAAATTTAGATAATCAGATGGACAATAATTTGATTATCCACAGTAACCCTCTGGTCAGTTTGTATTTGGATGTTTAAAAATTTAGTAAAATAAAATATATTTTTAGTTAAAGCAAGGTTATGTACATATTTTACAAAGTCACATTTTCTTCTGAAAAACAAAAAAGAATGGGACAAATTTTAGAAGACACATGAAAAAAAAATATTTCCTTTTTTTACTAGTTATTGTATTATCCAAACATATAAGAAAACCTTTAAAATTTTCATGTAATTCCATTTCATTCTATTGTCATTTTTTACAATTTTTTTGTTTCATTACAATATTTTCATGCCAATAAAACGACTCCGATGCAAGATCACTAATTTTTAGGGTAGTAATTAGTGTCTTTGCACCTTGAAAGCTTGTGCCAAAATCTTTATATGGTATTTTTTCAAGGGTTTGCTTAGCTGACATAAAAAACATTGTAAATGAAAAAAAGATTTCATAGGAAATAAAATTGTAATGAAATGAAACAACGTTAAAATTTTAGAGACTTCTCTTACATATTTTTGGTAATAAGATAATAAAATGCTTTTTTTCGTGTGTGTCACTCAAAATTTTCCCCAATTTTTTTTTGTCTTTCACAAGAAAATATTACTTTTAAAAACTTTTACATAGACTAAAATAAAAAATTCCTTTCACTACATTTATGGACAACCAAACCGGAGGAAAGATTTTATATTTCTTTCACGACTTCAAAACAACCAAAAGAAGCCCTAAAAGAAAAACACCGCACGGCATCGTGGGCCGGGCCGAAGCCCACACACGAACTACAGGCCCACCAATCATTTTTAACCCGCGCCCCATTATATATATATATATATATACCCGAAACCCAGCGGCTTCCTTTCCCCGCCCAAATCAATCAAAACCCTAATCCCTAATCCCTGATCCCTGATCTCTCGATCCTTCGGCGGCGACGACGATCTCCGATGCCTCCGAGCAAGTCCTCCGACTGCGACGGCGGGGACGAGGAGGAGCCGCCGTCACACACCCTATGGGTCGGCAACCTCTTCCCCGAAACCACCGACGCCGACCTCATGGGCGTCTTCGGCAAATTCGGCGCGCTCGACTGCAACACGAACTACTCCGGGCGGAGCTTCGCGTTCGTCTACTTCAAGGACCCCGCCGACGCCAGGGCCGCCAAGGACGCCCTCCAGGGCCACGTCCTCCTCGGCAACCCCATTAAGATCGAGTTTTCGCGGCCGGTTTGTTCTTGTCTTTCACTGGACTTTTTGTATTGTAATAATCTCATCATCTTCATTTTACCTTGTAATTGCGTTGGGATTTTGATCATGAAGTTCTTCTTGCTGACAAAAAAAGTAACGCTCCATGTTGTGTCTGCTCTTCCTATATTGTTATACTCTAGTGGACGTTGTGTTTAGGATTATTGTCTATGTGATAGGTAAAAGTCGGCAAATTGTTCATTAGTTTACTAGTTTGACATGTGGAAAGATGGCGAGCGTAGAGAAAATCCGGGGATCTGTCACACTACTTCTAGATTAGATATTTTTATTATCTTTGTTTGATAAGATTAAGATTTGTTCTTCTAAACTGACTCTAGAGGGAGGGATGTAGTCTGCATTGCGCAAAGATCGATTCTTCCATTAGTCTACACTCTATAGGGAGTGGTCTAGTCTGTATTTCGTAGTGCTTCCCTGGCTTGGGTCTTTTGATCATCTTTTTGTGCCAAATCTTTCCAAACAATTAAGACGAAGAGTAAAACCCTTGGTGGAGATGCAACATTTGGAAGGGAATTATGCTGTGTTACACACTCTACTCTGGAACGAGGATCATCACTCTGACATCTTGTGTCTGTCAATCGCTTGGTCGGCTATTTAAGATGTGTGTGGCTTAGATATGCCTGCCTCCAGATTATGTTAGTCTCATATGGAAGTTCATTCGATTTTCGTAGACATCTTTTACCACATCTTTATGAGAGCCATTTCACGGCACGGTATATATCATAATGGATCGACCGACATAGTTTGATTCTTGACCGAAACATGGCATATAAGCTTTTCGAAATATCTTTCCAGAAGCGGTCACATTCCTCTAAACACTTCTCACGTATTTTTGGTTAAAAAAACTTGCGTCTATATTAAACTTTAGACATTGGAATGATTGTGTTCCCACAGTAGGATGTCTAACTTGTCTTCTGTGTCCACTATATCACTTCCCTGATAATCTGTGCCTTGAATACGGCAGAATGAATTTGACTAAAATAACTCGTCGTTAGGTAATGAGTATGGGAGGACCGTTTGTAGGCTAAATATAGGAGGCCAGTTACATTCCTAGTGTTTTGCATATCAATTGAAGTCTTCATTTTTTTGTTTCTTTCTTCTAGTAGTGGCAGTGCAGAATCAGGTTATCAACTCTTCATGTGATTTATTATGTACTTGAAAAGAAGGAATCTACACAAAAATAATGGCGAGTTGAGAGGTGTTCAAAAGTTCAATGGTGTGTTTTAGCAATGCACTTGGTGTTTATTACTTATAGTCTATGGCTCTAGCGGTTTCGCATAATAATGCCCAGTTTTCAATGGACGACATTCCTGTGTGTTGTGCTCCTGCTTCTAGGATGTCAATATTTCGTATGCTGTTCTAAAAAGTTTCTTCGGAAAGGCTGTTAAGATTCATGGCTTTAATCAGACTTATCTGATTGTTTTTAAGCTTCATTCCAGTTTTCTATTAACAATTTGTAAGTTGAATGACATGAATGATGAGTTAGGGATTTTAATCTCAATTGTGGCCATCAAAAGCTTTCTGAGTTGTATGAAGATTATATGGTGAATGAATGGATGATAATGCGGTAATATTTGAAATGGAGTTAATTAAATTTGTGCCTGCAGTGCATGACACAGAAGTTTTTTTGTCTCTTAAACGAGGCCTCAAGTGTAATTTATATCTCTTTTTTCATGTTATTATTTCCTGGCTGATGATAACTTCCTAGGGAATGTTGTTAATTCCAGTGATTTGAGTTATTCATTTCCACAAATGATAATATTCATCAAACTTTAACTTTTTGTAAGTGCTAAAAAATCCCTAGGTTTATCAATTCCATCACTGAGATATATAGTTAGCCTTATTTCCTTCTTGTTGCTGATAGTTGAGATGTTTTATTTAGTTTTGATTTGTGGACACTGACCTATGTGACTCAAGTTTTAAGAAGAAAGTCAAATCTTTAAAGAGCAAGAAGATTAAAGAGCACAAAGGTGCCTATATGCCACGATTAATTCATTAATCTAGTCATTGTTTGGGGAGGCATTTATTTGTAGACGAACATTGGTATTTCATTTTTCAAAGGTAGGAAATAAATCTCTAGTATTATCATAATTTATATCTTAACTAAATTTACAAAATATATTGTACTAGAAGAAGATATTATAGTATACTGTTTCTACTTCCTATTGAACTGGATCACATCTTTACTGGCTTCCGTGATATTTATTGTGTTGTTATAGATAGTCTCCTTGATTGTGAGTAAAGTATACGTAATTCTTCATGCAACTAGCTTTTGTTATGCTGGAATATTTTGTGCCTTTTTCTTAAATTTCATGTGTGCTTAATTAATATTTCCCCAAAATTTACAGTCAAAACCTGGAAAAAGTGTTTGGATTGGTGCAATTGGTTTGAATGTTACGAAAGAGCAACTTGAAGATGAATTCAAAAAATTCGGAAAAATTGAAGAGTTGAGATTCTTTCGAGACCGCAGTACTGCTATTGTTAACTACCATAAGTTGGATGATGCTGTTGTAGCTGTGAAAAATATGAATGGAAAGCAGTTAGATGGAGAGCTGATGAGGGTTGATTATCTGAGGTCTCAGTCTTCACGAAGAGTATGTATATATTTATTATCTTTAATTTAGATTTGAAATATGCAAGTGTTGTCAATTTTTTTTAATGTTTTTTACAATACGATTTTGATTTATTTTGGGCGTGTTTTTGTTTAAACATGATATTTTTTCTTATTTATCCAGGATAACTGGCCTGACTATCGGGATTTAAGAGATGGACAAATGAACAATAAAAAAGGACCTGGATCTGATATAGCATGGAGGCAATCGGTAAATGTACTTATTCTTCTCTCTGTTTGCTTACTAATGTGGAATAGTATTTTGTAGTTGCTTTTTAATTGAGGAATGCTATTTATTATTGTAATGGAATATATTACAGGTGTTGAATTTTAAGAAAGTTAATTTTTCCTTCAAGTTATATTAGACCTGATATTCAAAACATTCTGCAATTAGAAATACATCTATATTTGTATAGCTTAGTGTAGGAATTTTCTGGAAGCCTCATTTATCCCGTATTTTAAAATCATGTCAGTCTGTGGGAGGACGAAGAGGACAGCCAAGCAAGATACTCTGGATAGGATACCCTCCATCTGTTCAGATGGATGAGCAAATGCTTCATAATGCTATGATTCTGTTTGGTGAAATTGAAAGAATCAAAAGTTTTCCATCAAGGCAATATGCTTTTGTTGAGTTTCGAAGTGTTGATGAAGCTCGCCGTGCTAAGGAGGGCTTACAAGGTCGGCTATTTAATGACCCGAGGATCCTTATAATGTTTTCGAGCAGTGATTTTGCACCTGGGAAGGATGACTCTTCCTTTTATTCAGGAATCAGAGGTTCAAGGCCTGATATGCATTTTAGTGAGCCAGGGCCATTTGGTCCATCGCCTCCCAATGCAATCCCTGGGCCATACACAGGGCCATTTGGTCCACGTGGCTTTGAGACACAGTATTCTGGCCCTGACTCGTACAATGATTTCAGTGGTCCACTGGCTTCAAATTGGAGGAGTCTTTCTTCTCCTTCTGGTATGCTTCCTGCTTCGGGAATGAGGCCTTCTGTAAGACCAGTGTGGGACGGATATGAACCGAATTCTTTTCAAAGGGAACCAAAGAGATCAAGGCTTGATGGCCCGTCAACCGACAGTAATGTTCAAGTCCCAATTCATGATAGTCCTTCAATTGGCAGAGGGCGTAGTTTAGACCGTCCTTACAGTGATCAGCAAAGTTTACCTGAGATTGATTACTGTTGGCGTGGTGTTATTGCTAAAGGTGGAAGCCCAGTTTGTCATGCTCGATGTGTATCTATTGGGAAAGGAATAGACTTACAGCTGTAAGTTTGTTTTCTTACATTTATTTTTCTTTCATATTTCTTCTATTATATTCAGAACATTGCCAATGCTTGTGCACTGTTAATCCTGTGCATGGATGAAGGAGGGTTGGCATCAGGAAGGAAGGTCATCCAGCCATCCTAAATTTTACCATTTGTAATCACACTCATCCTAGTTTAGGATCCAATCCATGTTCGAAAACTCTTCGGGTATCATGTGGAAGAAGATTTATTCTATTCTATCCATCCATCTTTGGGGTTTTTATGGTGTTGTAAAATTATGAACTTTTTTGCAGGCCTGATGTTGTGAATTGCTCGGCGAAGACTGGATTGGATATGCTCACAAAACATTATGCAGAAGCTACAGGTTTTGACATTGTTTACTTCTTGCCCGACTGTGAAGACGATTTTGCTTCATACACAGAGTTTTTGCGCTACCTCGGATCTAGAAATAGAGCTGGTGTTGCCAAACTTGATGATGGAACAACATTCTTTTTGGTTCCACCATCTGATTTCCTGTCAAAGGTTCTCAATGTGTCTGGTCCAGAACGTCTGTATGGTGTGGTTCTTAAATTGCCTTCAACACAACCACAATGTCTGGTTTCCACAACATTAAATTCAGAATACGGGGTAAGGCCACCACTGCCCACCCAGCATGATTATAGTTTGAGTGCACAAAAAGAGGATCATGGTTTGCAAATGAACTATGGAAGAATCTTGCACGATGACTCCGCTTCTCATATTGGAAATTTTAAACTGCTGCTAGCTAGTGCTGATGAATCTCGGGCACTGCAGACTGGAACTACAGATTATGGAGGTGGTGCTCCTGCTGGTCAATCTCAACCTGGTGTTGGTTTGACACCTGACCTTCTTGCCACTTTAGCCACTCTTGTTCCGTCCAATGCACATCCTGCAGTTACTAGTGCTCAAATAGCTTTAGCCTCTTCTGTACGACCACCATTGCCTTCTTATCCTGCTGCTGCTGGACCTGAGAAGGTTGTGCAGACTTATGGTTGGAGACAAGATGACCAATCAAGTCTTGTATCTCAGCAGCAATTAGTTCATCAATATAATCAATGTTCTATGTTGTATCAGATGCCGACTTATTCTTCTGTTGTTAGTGCTGCCGAACTTCCAGCACAAGCGATTGCGAACGGTGGTACACAGCTTTACGATGCAGCAAGGAACCTGCAACCAACTGGCCCCAATTCGTCTGCATCATTGAATAACAATGTGGGGTCCACTCAAGGAGTTCAGATGAGTGTCCCTCAAGCTGCACAACAGTCATCAATTGGACATGTTCCGCCCTCCTCTTTCTCAACAACCAATGCCTTCTGATATTCCCGAGGCACTTCAGGGCACAGTCACTTCACAACCTCATTTTGGCGTGTACGATAATTCAAATGCTGATTTACCCAATCGTGTGCTGCAACTTCAGCCTTCTGTTTCAGCATCTGAACAGGCCCAGCCAGATAATGAGGCAGATAAAAACCAACGGTACCAGTCAACTCTTCAATTTGCAGCCAGCCTCTTAATGCAAATACAACAGCAGCAGCACCAACAAGCAAATGCTCAAGGAATGCAAGGACCTAATAATCAGCAATAAAGAAGTATGTGGATCAGGTATTTTATATCAGCCCAATCTCTAACTAGAAATTTTATGTTGTTTGATCCATAGTGTGCCATGGATAACAAATTTGTTTGTGTGATGCCGTTATGAATTTTGCTGTCCTACTTATATTTTTAAGCTTACATTTGGGAGCGTCCTTTAGTGTTGAGGTGGTCTTTGATGTTTTTACTGTTATTATGACTGCTTTGATAAAATAGTTTCCTAACTTTGGGGGGGCCTAGTGACTGTTGTGGCTAAGGTTATAACTTCGCAATCTTATAACATTTGCAAGTTGGGGGACATATGTTGTGTTTAGATTTAAAAGTGAGTTCCATTTGATGTTTCGCCTTAAACAGAGGTTAACTCAGTAGGCTTAGATGTATCCAGGCATTCTACTCAATAAAGTAGGTAGGGTTCGGGGCATCAAGGGACTCTACCTTGAAGGTAGCTTAGAAGCTAAGTAAAAAATTGAAGATTACTTTTGATTTTTCGTTTGATGATATAATGATGTGAGAAATCTAGTACTCTTCTTACAGGGCTTATGTATTAAACCTTTGTGTGTGAATTGAATGCTTAATACCATTAATTTGTATTGCCTGTTTGGATTAGTGTTTTGTTCTTTTGACAAATTATTTGTTTCCCTCCCTATCTTTATTTGCTAAATTATACTAATATATCCGAAATTAATGACCATTAGTAAGTTTTTGTGAAATTCAGAGTTGAGATGAATCTTTTACCTGGAGGTGTCTGTCTTTATTGTTTATTGTTGAGATTGGTGTCATTAGGTTGTCTTACTATTTTTCTCTGGTAAATACATGTAGTGTGGATATTTTGTATTACAAGAATGGTTAATCAAGTACACTATTTGTATGTTCCAGTAAAACAATTGAAGTCTTTTTTTTTTTGTATATGAGATTTAAGCGATCGTGAAGAGAAGCCTAAGTTCTTTTCAATTCTTTAGGTAATGGAGTGATGAAAAAACAGGAAGAAAGACTATCCTATCTAATAATACTTAATTACACATCGACAACCATCTGTTTATAATTGTGGCAAACGACTGGTCAGTCCTGTACAACCAGTACTTTGTTGGAATCTCTGTTAGATAGTTACGGGATTGGACTGGTTAATACCAGTATCCAGATCATGCTAGAGCTTGATGCCTCTTTGACCTATGTCTGCTATACTTCTGGTATGCTTCGTTAGTTGTGGGTGTGTGGGATTTAGTGTGATGGTTGACGACAACCATTGACATTTGACATTTTCGTCATCTTAAAACTAAGTGGTGACAACAATCGTACCATGGCTCTGAAGGCAGTCCATGAGGATAAACAATGTGCTAGGTAGAACTTTATTCGCATTTCATCTTTCCTATTCTGCAAATCCTGTTAACAGGGCGACCATTACAATGTTGAGAATTATTAATTTGCAAGATCAATTTTGCAATCGTGGTTCTCATTGTGTCAAGTTTTTCTTGGCTTCATCAAATGTTGCCTGCTGTAGCCGGCGTGGTGGGTGACTTGTAGAACTAACACGATATCTCAGGTCAGCCACTCAATGAGTCGAATACTGAAATGAAATATTTCATGTAGTTGAAATGCGTACGAGACTCCTGCATTTTTCACAAAAAGATGTGTAGGTAATTCGCTTAACTACTCAGGTTACTACCTTTGCCTGTTGAAAATTGCACTTGATGCCATGAATGTAAGATGGACGCACGATTAGTCTCAGAAAAGCATGTGAGAAATGAACCCGTTCAAGCGCATGAGAAATGTCTTGGTTTGAGTTCTTATTTCCTTTTACTGCTCTTCATTCTTTGTTAAGATTGCACTATGCTTCGATCTATTTCCCGCGTATCAACTTTGAGAAATTCGTTTGAAGATGACTGCATGTATAAATACATGACCTATGTGCCTATGAGCTTAACAATATTCACTTGCAGAACAAAACTTGCAAAAATGCGAGTGCTAGCTAATGCACAAAGTTCTGGCCACCCTTTGTGTTTGCAACTGTTGATGCATGCCAAGCCGTCGTGCTTAAGAGAACCACCAGGAGAACTGCCACTTTTTATTGTGCTGAAATACGAGTATATTAACTTTGTCGAAGCCTCAAAGTACTTTGCCGGAGAGGATGTTGATGTTGAGACTTGAAAACGCCCTAGATCGGACGTGTAGGCAAAACTTTATCCTGGAATGCGTTGTTATAAACTCGTTTTTGCTTCCTGCGACAAGTTCTAGCGTCACTTATGCGTAAACTTGCATAGGTGATGTTGGACCAATAATAGAACTTGAGTGAGCTTATATCTTTGTGAGGTGTATAGGCATTGTTTTTGTGTCATTTTCTTCTTGGGGACGCCGCTGCCCTGACTTGGTATAGCTACACTGAGAATGTCAACTTTGTTCCGAACGCTTGTTAAGTTTGCCCTGCATTTAATTGCTGCCTTGCTGCAACAAGTGTGTTTAACGGTGATGGGCGACGGCCAATTGCTATCCGCACACCCGCATTCAATGTTTCCAATGAATGAATGGATCTTATATGGCTTTGGGATGAAGAATGAGAAGAAATTGGCCATCACCATCTACCACCGTCGTAAAAGCTAATGTAAAGCTACCGGTCACTCGATACAGATGGTATACCAGAAAACATCTTAAACATGAAATTTTTTTGGAAAGCAGCCCCCCAAAAAGAAGCCTCCTAAAAGCCCTACAATAAGATGACGCCACCTAATCAATATAGTCATTCAATATTAAAAGGCTAAGTATATAAGAGAAAATTGTATAGAGGCTACTACGGTCTGGTCCGTGGATGGAAAAATTTCTTTGATTTAAAAATCTTCTGAAGATAAGGATTTCCTTTATTAAGTACTCACTTATAAACTTAAACGAGTGCCCCTTTCAAAAACCATATAAGCTATCATAAAAATGAAGATTGGGTTACCGAGCTTAGTGCGTTGGTTAAGGTGATGTATTTGGAGATATTTGTGGGAGTGTGGCGTTTGCTAGTGATTGGGTACGTTTAATGGACAACCGTTTACGCCTCATTATTATTTCATGTTTTATATAATATTATCTTATAAATCAAATTTGATAAAGTAAATGTCCACATATATATATAATCATATTTTAAAATAAATAAATAAAAATTGTATTCACTCAAATGTATTTTATTATACATACAACTCTTAAATCCTCTTCAAAAAGAATATAAATCCCCCCATCGACGTGTTAAATCAAATTAATCACAGGTCTTATTATATCTGAAATATTCTTCCACAATCACTTAATTAAATATTGTGTATCACTTACCCGCAGTAATTTCTCATCTAAAAAAAGTGAGATTTTAAAGCATTGGTCAGACAAGCATCAATAAGGCTTCATCCACGGTTAAAATATTTTAAAAACCTTTTATTTTTAATGCTTTCTAAGTTTAACAAAACTATAATTATTGCTTGAAATATTAATATTCTATTCGCACAATTATACATTCTTTTGTTTATATATAATCACTATAAAAATTAAAGGCTATATTCCACCTTAATATCTCATTAGAAAATATATTATTGCGTTAAGACATACAAATTCAACTCCAGAACTCGGTTACTAAAAAATCCTTTGTGTTCGCCATCAACTGTTTTGATATTTATTTTTATGAATTTATTCATAATTAATTAATAACTAATTAATTACTTAATCAATCAAATTTTATCACAAACAGCGCGTATAACGTGGGTAGAACGTTAACGTCAATCGTGAATTTCCATCTTCTCCATTTACAAACACTTACGCTGGTCGTCTTCTACCTCCGCCCCGAACGCCGGCAACCACCTCCTCCTCCTCCCAAAGACTCCACCTTTTACTCAAACCACCTGCCGTATTGGTTCCATCCCTGCCTTTTCCGGCGAAATCTTCGATCTTTCCCCTCACCTCTTCGTTTCATCCCCGGAGGATCCCTATACGGCTTGTTCTCGCCGTTTTTCCGACAGCTTTTCCATGTGAGGCTGTGTAGTAGCAATGGAGAAGGACAAATCGCCGGCCAACGGCGGCGGCGGCGGCGGCGGAAGGGGGCTGCCGCTGCCGGCCGGAGGGCGGTTCCCTGCGTACGCTGCGCCGACGAGCTCGCAGGAGTTTAGCCATGACGTGAGCAGGATGCCGGACTGTCCGCCGAGGAGCAGGGGCCACCGGCGCGCGCACTCGGAGATCTTGGGCCTGCCTGACGACATCAGTTTCGACAGCGATCTGGGCTTCGTCGGCGGCGGGGCGGCGGATGGGCCGTCCCTCTCCGACGAGGCGGACGACGACCTCTTCTCCATGTACATCAACATGGAAAAGTTCTCGTCTTCGTCGGCGACCTCCGGGTTGCAGATTGGTGCGGCGTCGGCGGCGGGGGTGGTGCTGTTTCTGAGGAAGGGGCGCCGGCCACCGGAACCGGGAACGAGCGTCCGCGGGTGAGGCACCAGCATAGTCAGTCTATGGACGGGTCGACTTTGGTGAAGCCGGAACTGCTTGCCGGTGGATCGGAGGGGATGTCGGTGGCCGAGGCGAAGACAGGCAATTTTGGCTTCGAAACTAGCTGATCTTGCTCTGATTGACCCCAAGCGTGCAAAGAGGTAACTTTTTATACATTTCATTTTCTGCCGCCACCTTTGTGCTGGATTGTTGTTCATAGAGCGTAAATGATCGGTGAATGTAAATTATTGGATCATAGTTTACACTATGAGCTTTGCTTGAAGAGTATGATCTTACATGCGAATGCTTGGGATATCTTGATATGCTTAATGTGGAGCCTAGTTCGGCAGTGGCTTGTTGTTGCTTCATCGGGTTCTTCATCCATTTCTTTTTTCCCCATGTTATGAGATGAGATGACTTTACGCAGTACTATAATCTTCGGTAGTGAACGTCATCTTGATGATGGCTTTTTATTCATGGTTGCCTACCAAATCATTTTTCACTTTTTGACAATAGCCCCTGTTATCTGTACGTTATTTGGTTGAATCTAGTAGAAGAGAAATACAACAATTTAATATTGCTATAAACCTCTTTTTCTGTCCAGAATGTCTATTTGTAATTTCTGGATCAACTTGTCATCAGCTTTCATCTAAAATTTTCATTTACAAATGCTCTTGAGTCAATTTTTATCCAATTGAACGTGATGTGAGTTCGTTTTGCTAGGGCTGGTAGGATGGTTTGGGTTGAAAAGTATTTATTATCAGGTATTTGTAGAGAACAAGTGTATATGAGAATGCCATGTGCTTGATTCATAAGCTTTTTTTATAGGGTCTGGGCCAATAGGCAATCTGCTGCGAGGTCAAAAGAAAGAAAAATGCGCTACATTGCTGAATTGGAGCGCAAGGTTCAGACTCTTCAAACTGAATCAACTACGTTGTCAGCCCAATTGTCCATGTTGCAGGTAAATTCAGGCATAATATTTCATCTATCTTTGTCACTTCAAACTGAGCTGAGAGACCATTTTTTATGCTGGGTTGAACATTCTTCTAAAATCACTGGCCCATACTAGTAGTTTCTGTCGTGGAAATTATCCAGGAGGCTATCCATCAATAGTACCTATTTTACAGTATTTCATTCACTGTTATGTTGTACTAATTTGCATTCTGTATGGCCTTTCTTTTTCTAAATGTGCTTATCCTTAATTTTCGTGCTATTTGATGTGATAGTATGTATGCTTTATTGCTTAAATAACATGAGATTATTCGGGTTTTAAATTTGTGACTTTTTAATCATTTGTAACTTAGTGAAAAGTAATGAAATCAGTGACCATAGTTTAATATACAAAGCATCTTTTACTCTTTCATGTACAATGGGGAATATGAATGCACGTCATGATTCACGGGACATGCATTTTACAGAGTTGATTGAGTGTCAAAAACTTTTTATGGAGTGACAAAGGGGACAGTTTATAGATGAATGCGTTAGATCTTTGAGAAGTCTGTTCATTGTAGATATACATAGCAATGCTGGATCTTTCTTGCAAAATGTCAAGATCATCTGCATAGATATTTAATGATTATCAAAATGATGGTGGGAAAGGATTGGTCACTGAACTTCGCAACTAAGGGCATTGTGTTTGTATCAAATGTGGTTGTTGTTTTCTTTGTAGTTGAGTTACACAGTTTTTAATTAGAGAAATGATCTTCATGAAAATTAAGCTTATATTTTTGAGTTGGCCAGTCTTAATTTTATCTCAACGTAAGCTCGTGTCTGGTTAAGCATTCTACTTTTTACCTCCACAGAAAAAATGAGCAGAATGTGGAAAATTAGAAGTTGACTAAAATGTGAAGCATCGCGTTTTGCAGCTTTGTCCCAGAGGTTTTTTTTCTTGTTTGCTTGCTTTTAACCCATCACTATTATTTCTTTTCACAGAGGGACACAACAGGTTTGAGTGCTGAGAACAGCGAGCTAAAGTTGCGCCTTCAAACAATGGAGCAACAGGTGCTCTTGCAGGACTGTAAGTTGTTTGTAATGTTTTATTTCTTGTTTAACTTTAAGATCTACATATATATGCTGGAAACACCCTTTATCTATAGTCTTGATGGTGACTTTCTGTTTTTTATATGTTCTTCATTCTTTGTATTTCTTCATGTTTGCTCCTCCGAGCAGTCTTGAAGTCAGAAAACTGTGTTCGGTCGTTAGAATTTAATGTACTACTTTTCTGACTAGGGCTTGGAATTCCAAGTTTCCGTGAAGTAAATAGGACTCATGGTTAGAGTTTGCATTTGGATGGGAAAAACTCGAAATGGCCTAAACTATATCACATGCTATGGCAGCTCTCAACAATGCTCTGCGGGAGGAAGTTCAACGTCTGAAATTGGTGACAGGGCAGGCTTTGCCAAATGGTGGACAAATGAATTACGGATCGCAGTATGGAGGGGTCACTCAGCAGTATTATCCTCAGAACAACTCGATGCACACTCTTTTGGCCGCCCACCAGCTGCAGCAGCTACAAATCCATTCCCAGCAGACACCGCAGCAAATGCAACATCATCAGAACCAAAACCCACAAACCCATATCTCGGATCAACTTCCTCATGCTCACCAGCAAGGTAGTGAAAGGATCAAAGGCGGTCCTGTGGCATCTATCTCTAGAGAAACAACAGCTGACAACAGTTTAAGTAACTAAAGAATGAAATTCGACAAGGGAGAGATGTGGTAGTGTGCATTCCAGCTTTTGCACTTTCTTAGGAACATCTCCCATTCCTTAGCTCTTAGAAGGCATCTCTTACTTTTCATAATTTATGAAATACTTCATCTTATTTAATCCTTTGTCGTTTCGCCCATACCACGTACTGGAAACCTTTCTGGAGTTCCACGCTTGTTTTTCTGGATATGGATATGCCAGTATGTTTGTATTCTTTTTATGTTTTCATTTTTCAAATTTTCTTTTTTATTTTATTCTGTTGTCGTTTGTCATTTTATTTAAGCATCAATGGACAGGCAGCCCGGCGATAAAAGGTAATTTTTTCAATAAACTCGCTCCTAAATTTAAAATGTTTAAATTTAAAATTTTTTCAATAAACTCGCCCTACCACAACAAGAAATCATTTTAAATGGAGCATTTTCTTTTCATTTTGTGTGTTGTTCTCTCGTTGAAAAAAACAAAAAAAGACTTGATGGTCGTTTATTGTTTGTTTAATGAATGTACCATTTCAGAATATATATAGTAGAAAATAACTCAAGCATGCACCCAAGGGCCTCGTATGAACCAAGTGCGCTCCATGTAGGGAGAAAAGAACAGCATCACTCCATTAATCGCAGGCTCGCCGTCGCATTAGATAAGAAAATGGTTTTAACTACATAACTTCAAGAGTATGGAGTTCACCTGAGTAACCTCCACCACACAAAATCAAGAACCAAACCTGGTTTTCAACACGGTTGATGGCAGAAGATATTGATGACTACTTTCTTTCAAATATGAAAACCCTAATCCGAATCACTTCAAAGACCAGGGATACAACCTTAAGGCAGATAATATGTTAGGTCAGCTTATTTCACAGTAAAGTTAAAATAGTCCATCTGAACCGGCACTACAGAACAGTGTAAAGGTTTATATAGTTCAGTTCTCAGTCCGCATAGAAGATAGCATGGCCAAGGCATGCGCAATGTAAAAAGGTAACCTCAGATAATTATATCATACAAACTAGTGCTACAGATAAGCTACCTACATTAACACAACCAAAATGAAATTACTCTTGTAGAGGCATCTCCAATCCCACACGATCGATGAAACCCCAAAGGTCATTGCAGAATGCACCTTAGTGACGATCATATCGGCCACGACGCCTACAAGCAGACATGAAAGAATTGAATCAGCTCCAAATGATTAAAAAGCAGACTTCGACAATAACAATTCATATTAAAAAGCCTACTTATCCTTGCTAAATCCAATGCTCAGCATACAAATAATCATCTGATGACACTAATAAAACCAACTCCTGGACCATTAACAAAGATATGCCTTGCAATTACATAATCAGCACCAGTGAAGCCCTTCTGCAAGATCCATTATGATGTACCTAAATTATCCCTAGTTTTAAAGCTCCCATATAATTATACTTCGGATTCATTAAAAGAAAATATTATTAAATGGTTCCTTTCCTAGAAGGCTTGTTGGCACCGGTTAAATCGTCTAATTTACATGGTACTAAGCCAAAAGATGCAGTTTGGAATTATGCCAGAGGAACGTATCCTCCAGTTTTTAGGCCAGGTGGCTGAAAAAATTTCTTAAAATTTGAGTAGCATGTTTTCGCTAAAGAAAAATGACAAGATAACATGTTTTGTCTAATAATTTTCATGCTGCAGAAGAAAATGTCAGAAAACACAATCATAAACTTGTATGTATATAATCAGAATACACAAGTGACAAGTTGATACCTGTGGCGGTCATATTCTCGAGAATTATCTCTGGCAGGAGAGCGTGACCTTCTGCGATTCCTTGAATCATCATAATTACGAGAACGATCACCTTCCCTCACATGTCCATGACCTTGGTCATAACCTCGACCACGGCGGTCATAATCTCTTGCCCTGTCACGGCTGCTACCATGGTCTTCCTTCACACGATCCCGGTTTCTGCTACTCTGTCTTCTATCATCATCACGACTGTGGTCTTTTGATCTGAAAGTAAAGAGAGAAATGCCTGCCTATCAAAAAGCACATGGGATTTTATATAATTATAACAAGAACTCAGGACAGAGTGACACCTCTCCTCCTCAGCCTTCTTCCTGCTTTTGTTTCTTTCTTCCTGTAAATTAAAATAATTCACATCACTATGAAGATCACAAAGAATCATTCAAGTACGAACCTGAGGAAGAAGAACATCAAGCTTTCACGGCACCAAAGAACTATCTGATACAGTGTTCATCTTTAAAAGTACTAATATGGACTGGGGATAAAAAAACAGAATACACAAACGAAGACCGATACACTGGCTGGTGTCACAAACTTCACAGAAATAGAACCGACATTGTTGTCAAAATAAATATCAAACATATAAGGTGCAGACTGACGTACAGAATCTCAACTAACCACAAAACCTCAAGAACACAAAAAATAATGCACAAACAAAACAAATGTCAAACACAAGGTGCAGAGGATATATAGATACCCGAAGGGAGTTGGGGATATGGAACCTAAACTAAGGATCCATGTAATTCAAAATGGCAAAATTTTGGATGGTTGGATGCTCTTCTTGACACCAACATTACTCCTTTGTCTTCAATAAATTAAAAAAAAAATCATTTTTCAAGTAGCTAAGGTCCAGCAAACTCATTCAAAAGTGTCAATCCGGATTCCATTCATACCCAAAAACTATCAATAGGAAGTGTTCACAACTAGCTAACTAAGCCTCATTAACCAATATAGGAGATATGATCAATCATCAGAAGAAGAATTAGGCCAAAAATGAGGATACATTTCGGTAAAATGAAACTTCCAAGGAATAGAAACAAGTGAAATACTTATATAAAAATTTTCGTAGAATCAAGAACAGAGTTTTCATTTTGTACATGCCAGATCACAAATTAGTAACTACATCCAATCCCCCAAAAATTCCAATTGTTCTAATAAGCTGCCTCCAAAAGTTTCAGATCACAATGAAATACCAACTCCTAACAACCATTACAATAATAGCAGGCTCAATTCAATTATATTGAGAACTATTATCTATAGGTCGCATCGATGGATAAAGGACCACTCAGATGCACTTGCAGTGGAATAGCCCATAAGACAGCTCCCCCGCCCCATATAAACAAATGCACATCAAACAGGGAATAGAAATAAAGTCATTTTGCCACATACACTGAATTTATAAAATCCAATAGCGTAATCATGATAGCATTTGATCAACATCTTTGCATATAAATTTCACTATTCTGAGCTCACCAGTTCATACTTCAAATTGCCTGTGATTGAATTCCCACCAGGATGCTTGTATTCCCACCAGGATAGAATTCATTATAGGACTAATTTGTAAAAACAATTTCTACAAAATCATAAAAGTTTTCTTCTAGGATTGAGATAACTCACTCGGCATTCTACAGATAATCAAGAGCAGAATGCAACAGTATACCACAGCATCTGAATCAAGAGGTCCAGAGATCCAACTTCAAAGCAGTAGAGAAATACAGCCAAATTTTCAAAAGGGGAAAAAGAAGCATTCACATTAAGATCCCGTTTAAAATGAACTCAAATGCCAAACATGTACCAAAAAATACCTATCTCACCTGAAGATCAGCTACTTTTTCGCGAATTAGCATATATCCCAAGTGAAGTTTTCCCCCAAAATGGTCAGCTAGTCGACGGTCGCTGATACATGACAAAGTAATAAAACATTCGTTGGGATTGGAAAAAAGAAGAAGAAGAAAGCTTCCATTTTCTTGATAAGTAACCCTAACATCACAACAGTTGTAAACCACAAGAAAATATGGAAATTAAAAAAACACGCACATCCTTTAGCAGCAAATTTCCTCGTAAAACTGGACCCAAAAACCCTGCCGGTAACAAGGAGTTATAAATTTCCTAGTCAAAATCTGAGGACTTGAAAGCCAAACATTTTGCTATAGTTCACATCCGAGCAGAAATTCTAAACAAGCCTATGAAAGTAAAAAACAAAAAATGAAGAAAATACCTGTCATAAACGCTCAGAAATGCACCACAAATATCGCATACACGTAGTTTTTGATCCGTCTGAAAAATACAGAATAGTTTGACAAGAAAATAAATAAATGATGCTACCAAAGAGTCAAGATGTATAATTTGGACAAATAAACACACTTTTTTGCACTAATAGAACTTACAATTCGAACATCAGCAGGGGTATACTTTGATCCATCTAAAACTGGTTGTTCCTGCCTTGCAGCAAGCTGCAGTTCACAAAATGACACAGATTAATACCAACAGAACAAAAAATAAAACACACACAAAACTTTTTACTATAGGAATCAATTTCCATAAAGTTTCAAAATTATGTAAAAGAACTTAGAATAAAATTTGCCGGAGGAAAGAAAAAACCTTTTTCAATGCTTCAGCTTCCTCTAATGCTTTCTGTGCTTCATCAATCATTCCTTGTTCACCTGCAATGTATAATATATGGGTAAAGTAAAGAACACCAAACAGTCAAATGCAGACACAATAGAATGCATCCATTACCAAAAATGTTCCTTTCTAACATAAAGCCATTTGGATCAAAAAACAAAGGCGCAGTTGAGAAAGAGATTGCTTTCCCCAAGTAAAACAAATATTAAATTCATGTAGGAGGAAGAAGACTTAAAAGTTAAGCGGAACAACACGGATATCAAGTAGCAGACAAAACTTTTACAACACAAAATCACATAAAGACATATTATTTAAGCAATTGAAGGTAAAAAAGTAGGCATCATTTAAAGATCTTGACTCATAGATATACAACCATAAAGATGTTGACAAACGACAATATGAGTGACCCCTGTCCAACATATAACTAAATGCAAATCACCACTCCAATTTTTCAAATGGATAAGACTCTGTGCCACACTTGAAGGTTTATTGATATTTACCAAGATCTTCTGCCTTCTTAAGTTTCTCATTTATCATTTCCTGCGTGCGAGCATCAGGAGGAGCCATAACCAGCGTAGGTGCCAACACTGGAGGATTTTGAAGAGGCTGAGGTAAAGAAGCTCTATCCTTGTTAAAAGCATCCAAAAGAAGCATGGACTGCACCCAAAAATTAGGTTCTTAGATGAGGAAAAGTTGATCACAAAGAGCATTCTTTTTTTATTTAAGTGCAAAATAACAAGTAACCAACAAAAGACAAGAACGAAAAGATCAAACCAAAATACCAGAAAATTAAATCACCTGTTTGTCAGCTCTTTTGGCTCTGAGTTCTTCCACCAACTCCAGCGCCCTTATTTTGTCATCAGTCTTGCCTTCTAGATCTGTCAGAAAAACAGCATTGCTCTCCGATCATTACCTATGGCTTTTAGATAATAAACGACAAAGTTGACATAGGGAAAACAATACTAAGCTACCCACGTAAGTAAAATTTTTAAAGAGATTTCATCCAACATCTTCCCTCACAAACTACCGAGAAAAGACCAACTGTTATTATCGAATTTTAAGATTTGAAAGTGTCAACAGCAACAGTATTTCCAAGTAAAACCAGAGAACAAAGAGCCATTGCCTTCTTGTATTCTATCCATGCGGCATTTTAATTATACTCCATTATAATTACTATTTACATGCTGCAGCATTTTTTCATATATGGTTATGTGCGCAGTTGA
This sequence comes from Piper betle, assembly GCA_033002965.1. Taxonomy (NCBI): domain Eukaryota; kingdom Viridiplantae; phylum Streptophyta; class Magnoliopsida; order Piperales; family Piperaceae; genus Piper; species Piper betle. The sequence continues at coordinate 22,279 of JAURVB010000607.1, read as the reverse complement.
AATAGATAAAGTGAAAATCCAATGAATTAAATCTGGTACATATAACATGAACAATGAAAAAATACCTAGAGCGTCAACCTCCTTAAGCTTTTCTTTGATTTGCTTTGATAAATCGAGAATTTCGGGGGACTGCATTTGACCAAAGATAAAGATTAACATAAAAGCAATGTACAGTATAAAATATAGAAACAAGATACTTGTGCATTACCAGGGTGACTTCTGAAACAGATATGGCAACTGCCGCCTTTGCATCTTCATCCTCCAAACGTTTGAGAGCCCGTTGAATTTTCCGATCACACTCAACAATAAGCCTGTCAATTACATCCTCCAATTCCCTATCATAATTATCGACTCCTTGTGCTTTGGCTTCTTCATATCTACAACAGCTAAAGAACAAACGCGTGGAACCAGAACAGATAGTTTTAAATTTAACATTCCTCTGGAGTCACTTTGCAAGAAAAGTCATATAGAAAAAACAAAATAGACAATTCAGCAATGAAATGTACGCAAAATCACAAATATCTATATAAAAAATGAACAAGAGCTCGAAGGATTATTATGCTGTCAGAGAACATAATAATAAGGATACTCTTTTCGCAACTGTAGAGAATGCATCTTTGGGCAAGGGCCCATATCCATTTTCTGGTTCAAAGAGGAAAAAAAAGATTACCCGAACTATTCATTGAATTATGAACAGATGGAAAAAACATAACAGCAACATAAATAACTACAGACAGGATAACATGTCCTACAGAATCTTTTCATTTACATTTCAGGTTTAGGTTTTGGTGTTCAACAGCAGTTTTTATATTCAAATAACAAGATACTATGTTCAATAGCAATTTTCATATCGAAAAAAATCAGTCTTATAAGGTATGCATTAATATAAACAGAGTCAAGGATAAGAGAGGGCATCATTAATGGAAAAAGGAAACAAAAATGATGACAGAAATAAATCAATCATACAAAAAATGCAGATGCTGAAAAAAAAACTAATACGTATTTAGCCTGCACAAGGCGCGGGTACACATCCAGTTACCAATAATGCAATGCAAGAGGCATCAACTTTTACTTGCAACAAAACATCAGTAGCACTAACAACACGCAACCAGTAGGTAACAACAACGTAAGCATACAAAATTCCTGGCTTAATTGAAGAAAAATAGCACCCCAAAGCAAAAATCAAGAACCAGCCTATCCTGAACAGGACTATTGTATCTGAAACGGAGAGCAAATCTTAACAAAAAAAGAAAAAGAAAAATAAAGACGAAGAGGGCGATCAACAAAGTACGGTCAATTGGAAGAGTTCGTGGGGGCAGAGGCCGACGAGGAAGAGGCGGCAGACGTCGCGGTCGAAGTACTTGCGGTTCACCTCCGTCACGTCGCCGTTCCGGTTGGCCCCCATGAGCACGTCCAACTGCTTCCTTATAGCGTCCATCGCAGCCGACGATGAGCTTCTCCGGCCGGCGAGCTAGGGTTTCTGGCTTTTCCGGCAGCAGATGCGCAACGACGACCGTGAAACGAGGGTTTTTAAAGTTTTTCCGGAGCTCTATTCTGGAGGGTATAATGGGAAGTTTGCAAATATATATCCAATTAATTAATAAGTAATTACATTCTTATATCAACCTCATAAGCCACATTAATTTTTTTTAAATAACAAACTTGAGGTTTTGAATAGACCTCTCTCTTCCTATGCAAGGTTAATGGATAATTAATGTGTAAGTGTTTTTAATTAAATTTATTATACTTTTAATATGTTTGCTAATTATCTTTTTACGAATTGAGTGGTGTAAGATTAAAGATTTTTAACTTCTCGTTAGAGTTTAGGTTTGAAGATTGATTAAGTAAGATACGAATGAGAAGTTAATTGACATTAAAAAAATAGTGGCTATAACTGAGTTTTATTATCTATATTTTTAACCAATTAAGGTAATAATGATATTTTAATCAAATTTAGAGTAAAAATTATAGCTATATAATCTAAATAGCTGAAAGATTTGCTGGGAGCAAATATTTTTATATTAATTTAAGCAGATTGTAATCAAACTTCTAATATAATCGGATTAACCTAGAAAGGAACAAGTTCAAGACTTCGAGTCATCGTAATTATATTTCTAAATATTTTTACACCCTCTTTCTTTTTCTTTTTTCAACAATGTAACAAGCTGTTTTTTCGAAACTGTCATCGGCCACAAGTTGTTTTTTTCCAAAATATCCTCAATGACAAGATGGTGTAGATGGATTCAAATATCTAATATAATCTAATTTATGTGTATTCTAAATAAATATGAACTATTTAAATATATAATATATTTAAAAACATTTGAATAGGATAGAAACTTAAAGTGATCTTATTTGAATCCACTCGTAACAAATGATATTTTATAAAATTATACTTTTAATTTAATAATTTTTATTATTTTTCCGTATTTTATAATAAAATTTATATTACTTAATTTTTTTAATAGGATCAAATTGGATATAAATTATCAGATATGATCGAATAGCATTATCCAATCCATATCCAGACAAAGTGGGCTACGACTCAGGCTCCCTTCATTCACGAGCTAGCAAAGCTGCTGAATTATACATACATAACACTATTATTTGACATTTAAAACTTTGAATATTATAATTGGCAATAATAGAAGACCCAAATGCAAGCATTTTTCTAATGGCTAGATCCAATCTCCTGGGTCCCGCGGAAAGAAAAAAAAGAATTTCATGTTCTTCCTTCCAGGGGAAAATATACAAAAAAGACCATTCTTGTTTATTATATTAATATTAGTTAGTGATCCCACCTCTGCGAGTCTTTTATTCCGCCTTTTTTTGCAGCTGTATGCCTCTCTATTATTTCTTAGTGCAATTGTGAAATCCGCATCCCTTTTTTGTTTTCTGAACTTGTGTTTTCCAAAAATAGGATTTGGCTCAAAATTGCTCCAAATGTTCCGGGAAATTCTTGCTCCCATTAGACCATTTGACAAGAAAGCGGGATTGGTGTATAAATGTGTCTGCATGAATTCACACCGCATTAAGATTCCATTAAGAACTTATTGGTGACATAAGTCCCTCCCTACAACTCATGAATTAAGAATTCTCATAACAACAAGGTCTACTCAACATGGATTAAGCTCCCGATAATACCCATTTTGGGTACGTCCAATGTCAAAGTCGTTGAATGGGGAAGTCGCCTTCCAACTATGGATAAAAATGGGGGAGTTAGATCCATACAGAAAAAATAAGAGAAACAGGAAAAGCAAAAAGGTCATACATATTTCATTCAACCACAAAGATTAATAGGTGCTCCATTTTCGCATTGAGGCCGAACCTAAACCTGTGCTCGAGAGATAGCTATATATACACCAAGAGAAACCATGAACCAGAATAGAAGGGAGTTAGAATTAATTCCTGTTTACCTTCTTTTATCTATGTGTGTGTGTGTGTGGGTCGGGGGGGGATTCACCAATTTTTGCGGACAAATAAGTCAAGTCAGTAGCCGTTGACGTTTTCCTAAAATCTTCCGAAGACCCCCAAACATATATGCCATAGTTCCTTACTTCGACAGGGTGCAAAAATCTATACTTGATTCGATACAAAAATTATTTTTTTGAACATCCACTATAATAATGAGAAAGATTTCTACATACGTGCCCAAATCGTTCCATAATATCAGAATCTGACAAATCGCTCTCCAATTGGGCAGTAAGGGTCGGAGAAGGGCAATCACTCATTCTTATAACCAACATGTTTTTTAATAGAAAAAGAAAAAAGAAGTTATTATTCGATTAAGAATCACTCAAATTTAGAAGACCAAAAAGACTTTTCCAATGTATCATTTAAGTACAAATAAGGGAATAAATTAAAGAAAAATCGATTTGCTGATAGGAGAATAGGGGTATGAGATTCTAAGCAAGATAGCCGGAAATTCCATGGTTACTGGATAGCCATGGAGAAGCATATTACAGCTTCTAGTTGGAAAGAGTCAGATGCTTCTACAATTCTTTTCCCTGGCGCTGCTGGGCCATCCTTGAACTCTTGTAGCACTTACCAATGAAGCTCTATCAATTACTATTACACAGAAGACCTTTTTGTGTATGGCATCGCCACTCCCCTTCCATGCTTGATGCAGTTTTCAAAGCTTTGAGGCGATTTTCTATGAACTTTGAAAACAAGTCAAACCACGTTTTTCATGAAATGGACCTGGTTTATCAATCATCCTCACTTGTCTCTTCTTTGCTCTCCACTTTTCTATATCCGAAAGAAATCAAACAGTTGCCTTGGAAAAAAGAAAAACAGTTGAATGAACTCAATAAAGTAAGTCCAAATGACCCAATGCTCACATCTACAAATGAGTCATGATTTATCAAATAGTACATTGCCTACATGACGAGCAATGATATTACAGAACAAATAAAAAGCATCCTTCACTAAAATCGAACTATTAAAAGCGATAGCCGTCTGATAGCATTTTAAATTTAGAGCTTCAACTCAGTTTACTTCTGCACAAAATCTTCCCGTCAGGAAAGGCATATACATCAAATTTCATTAGTTGAAAGCTTCTTCCTTGCAGAAACCTCAGCAAAGCATAATATTTACCTCTTGGTACACATACTACTCCAAGGGAACTTTGTCTTTCCATCATCACGGCTCTCATGAGCATTACCATGACCATTGACCCTCCTCTCCAGCAAAATGGGTCTACGGTCACCCTGCTTGCCAGGCCTGGAAGTAGCTCTAACACTCTCCTCCCGAGCCTCATCAAGCCAATGTGAATGGCGCTCACTGCCCTTTTCAACAATCACTTCCTTGGATTGCTTGGGCTCCTTGTTCTTCCGATCCTCCTCCACCAAGGAGATTGGATACAAATTTGAATTGAGAGACAAAGGATACTTCAAAGTCACATATGCCTTTTTATAGTCAGGCTTGGCTAGCAATATTCCTCCCCTGTGTTTCTTCTTCCCTTCCACATTCATGGTCCTAACCTTCTCCACCTCAAAGCCATACAAAGATTCAAGCACCCTCTTGATCTCAATCTTCCAAAAAATAAAATATCATGAAAAAAATATAAGCATCCAAACCTTAAGCCAAACCAAAATAAGGTAAAGAAAAGTTGGGAAAAAAAACTGGATGGAAAGACAACCTTCGTAGCAGAAGGAATAGTTTTCAGGCCAATTTCTCTGATGTTCTCAAAAGACGTGGGCATCAAAAGCTTGATGGGAAGGTTTGCAAAATGGATCATCCTTTTCCCTAATCTGCTCCCCATTCTTTATCTCCTTCCAATAATTCTCTAACCTACATAGAAAAGGATGCAGGTTGAAGAAGAGACGAATGAAGATGATTGACAAAGAAGGATAGCATGAGAATGAAAAACCAGGATAGAGTGTAAGCTGTACCAAGGTAGGATGAGATTGCAACAAGGGAAGGGAAGGCACTAAAAACCCTATGCACTGGGAGGGCTGCAAAATCAAATACATAAATATACAATACAACCCAATGGTGTAATCACAGAAAAAAACTGTTAATAAAAATTAACGAACAGCCCACTTTATGGATTAGTGCCTATTACCCACCTCAAATTAGAAACATTTGAATATAGAAGTGTATAACAAGGAAAAGCTCATCCGATTGAACATTAACCACTTGTGAAATCAAGAAGCACACCGTACTATGAGACCTAATAACACGAACGCATTACCACTAAAATTCTTAAAACTTTTGACTACAACATATGGGAAGCAATATCGGAAAGAGCAATGTGAAAGCAAATAATACAGTCTGCAGATACAATTAACATAATTTATATACAGCATTTTTTAAGATCCTCCAGAGGTGAAGGCATGAAGCATACAATGTAGGACTGAACAAGTCTAATGCATTCTACTTCATCTAATCTTACATGAAAATGGTAACACACATCATTGTCTAGGACACCAAAGAGCAGTCTGTAATTAACACAGCAACACCAACAAAAAACATGCAACAAAGCGCACAAATGAAACAGATCGGATTACACATCACGAAAATGCTACACCAAAATAGCAAAATCAGATATGGAACAGGTAAAAAAACACAAGACACCAATCTCACCAACAAGAATGAGGTGCACAGCAGTGGCCATGGTGGATGTCTCTGAAGGCATCAGCAGTGGTGATCAGAGCAGTCTGCTCAGAAGAGGTAGGAAAAGCATCTGCCTCGAAGATTTTCGTGTAAAAAATGGGTCAAGGGTTGGGCATTCAGTAGGGATGTTTGCAGAGGGGCAAGTGAAATTGAATTTTACTTGGCTTAATTAGGACTAGATTCATAGTTGTATGAATTAGAACAAGCCTTTGAATCAGCAGAGGGAGAAAACACAGAATTGGAACCATTCAAATGATTCAAGCCAAAAATCGGTTAGTTTTGAAGCAGTTGGAATCGGTCCAACCAAATAAAATTATGTATGCCCCCTCTAGAAATATTTGTTTGCATATATTCAAAACATTTTACAGATCTAAATCCTAGTTTATTGTCTAAAAAGCATTATATTGTTGTATTCGTGATGCATATGAAAGTTCAGCATGACAGGAGACTAAGTTGACAGATGAGTGGGAACTTTTCCCTACCTAATTTGGCCATCGAGCAACAACATTGAAAAATAAATAGATGAAAATTATGGTAAGCTAATCTCATTCTTTTCCACCAAAAAGATGAACCATTACTAGCAAAGAACCAATCTTAGAAAAAAATCGAATAAATTAATCACCCCATTATAGCTCAACAACATCGTTGTGAAATTCATAAAGAGCACATCGAGTAACAATGCATCAACCCAATTTAAATACTAAGAAAAGAGTTGGAGTAACAATGCAACTAAAGATGAAATGCCAACAAGTAAAAAACAATGAAATAATTCAACCACCAAGGGGAAAAAATCTTACGATAATAGTAAGAGAAACAAAAGAGCGGAAGCAATGAACGGATGGGAACGCGCGAGCAGTGAATGTTTAAATGCTCAAACTAAGACTACACCCACACCAACGATCTAAACAACAGCTCAATACGCTAAAACCCCCACCAAAATCACACACAAACAATTCACCCTCACAAATCTTCTAAATCATTACAAATCCTTAATGTACACATTGGAGAATAGGGGGTGAAAGGAGGGATCTTTACCGGATTAGAGAACGGGCGGCGGTAATCTCGACCTCAAGAGGGCGGATTGGTGCAGAAAGATGGGAGGGAGAGGGATGGATTGGTCGGACCGCCTTTTCACATCGAAACCGGATTCCAGCTGAACCGGGCGATATTGAACCAACCCGTAAAAATGAAGATATGGCTACGGTTTTTTTTATAGTTTTTTTATTTTTATTTTTACATATTTATAAAGCTTGAATCAAGTAAATTTGCGGTAATACCTGGGTCGTTGTTTCGGTGCACAATTTTGAACAAATATTTTATAGATAAAAGAGCTAAATAATTTCACATCTTACATATATCAAAGTAAAATGAAGATTTTAGTTTTAGAAAAATTATTAGGCCTGACAATAGTACACAAGCCAAGTAATGAAATATGAATGCTAGTCATTTGGGTCGAGTCATAATAGAGTTTGTGTATGGGCGAATCACCACAACATGGTATGGTACTAGTTACTGTAAATTACCAGAAATATGAAGGCTAGTCATTGGGAGTTTGTTTGGGCGAATCACCACAACATTGGTATGGTATTATTACTTAATGTAAATTACCAACGTGTGGATTGAGGCACATCAGTTGGACGAGCAAATTTGGTTTTCAATTTGATTCTATTAATATTTGTGGATTAATTAAGGCTACATGTTCATTGATTGAAAGTTCTCGTGTATAATTATAATTTTTAAATAGAGAATTTGGGTTGACAATACAACAAAAAGACTAAATAAGTAGAGACGAAAAAAACATAATGCATGAATATCCCATTTATTAGGTCACTAGCCAGCATTGGACTATCTTCTTCAGTATTTATTCAGCTATAGCAGTAACTACAATGCAATGCTTGTAGCTGTCATAAGATTATATATCTGGTCAAGCAGATGAAGACGAAGAGAGCCACTCGGAGAAAGCATCTAGCGTGTTCATGTCCGCCCTGTATTGCTTCAAGTGAAGTCAAGTAGAGCAGACCAGGTGAAATCTGCATATTTCCTGGGGTGGTCTTCAAAGCATGCCTGCATCAACATCTTCATTAGTCATGAAACAATTTTGTTAGGAAAAAAGAAGATAAAATCTGAAATTCATTTGATGAATTTGTGTGTTCATGACCATGATTGAAATCTGAAATTCATTTGATCATGGTCATGAGCACACAGATTCATCAAATGATTTCAGATTTTATCTTCATTTTTTTCCTAACGAAATTGTTTCATGACTAATGAAGATGTTGATGCAGGCATGCTTTGAAGGAAAATGTGCATAAAAATCATTACTTAATTCCACGGCCATTTACAATTTGTATAATATAGGCACTCATCATTAATATCTTAGATTATACTTGATTATAAATGACAAAGTTAACAGAAAAATCTTATCAATAAGCATACACATAAATTTTACGTTGAATGTAGCTATATTAAGATCTTTCAATGATAAAAAATATGGCTTAAAAGAACTTAATTTATAGCTTACAAAAACTTACCATGAAAGTGTCCCCAATGTTACTGAAGGAGTGATATTCTCCCACTGCCCATCTACAAACACCTGCAAACCCTCCACAAATTGCTGGTGCAAGATGGTAAGAGATGTAGGATCATTGTGTTACAAAGTACCAAGAGTCTGATCTGGTTCATAAAACCCCAAGCGCAAACCCGGCAGCTCCATGATTTTCAACGCAACCTTGTTCATTTCCTCACAATACTCCTGGGACACAACCCTGCCAAACAAGTTCATACATGACAATCAATTATCAGTAGCTACATCATAATTATATAAATAAAATTTGTCATGAATAGTACTCAATATGGACAGCTCCATTGTCATATATGATCACCGTCAGTGGATTTCATAATATTAGTAGATATCACAAATACCCATGCATGTAGAAAATAAAGTCGAAATTTTGAAATAATAATTTGGAATACTACTACGGTACACGTACCCAGAGTTTGTTGGAAGTCATGGCCAAGCACGTTGACAAAGTAACCCTGCACCACGTTGGGAGAGGTGGGGGTGGCCGGCTCATATCTAAAGGAGAAGGTCTCCTTCCATGGCAGCTTGGAGGCGTGTGAATAGCCCCAGCTCTCCCCTACCTTCTTCTGCGCCTTCTCCTTCTCTGCCGTGGGCAACGAGAAGAAGACGTCGGTCGCACGGTGGACAGCGGCAACAAGTTCAAAGGGCACACCGTAGTTGATAATCTGTAAAAAGCTGTGCTTCGTGAAAGCGCTGTCGATGTCCTTCATTGTCTCCGCCGTCGCATCTGGGTCGCCCAAGAGGAAGCCTCTAAGGTCAATGACGGGGAAGATAACCTTCACGGTCCGAAGGTCTTGCTTCTCCTCCTTCGGCCAGACAAATTGCGTGGGAATGCTCACATCTCCATCACATGCAAATGGAGAGGAAGATGTTGATTTAGAGGCAGATATGGACGTATTGGGCTGTAAGGAATAGTAATAGAAAGAGGGAGATCAAATTTTTTACGCACAAGAGGAAGTTCTATTTGACAATGATCCTAAGATCCCCCCAATATATAAGGAAGGCTGATCAAGGAAACAAAAAGGTCCGTGACCAAGTGTTAATATTACCAATTTGGAGAGACACAACAGCATCAACTTTCTGAATGCATTGAGATAAAAAATTTAGCAAGATTTTCACCCGGAACATGAATGATATAATTGCTTCGTAACGAAATGCGTGCATTTTTTTTAGTCTATTTTTTGACCTTGGAAAAAATGCATATATACATAGTTGTGTCAATTTCACGTACTGCATGTATGGCAGTTGGCGAGAAGATGAAACGAGGGTATTAACTGTGAGCATGAACCACTCTGATATGTGTAGACGATTTAGGATTCGAAAATGATCCTTGTAATTCTAAATTAATAGTAATTTGAATTTTCTTAAGTAATGAAATTTGCTATTTAAAGGTCATTTATTTTTTAGAAGATTTTTAATTCAAATAGAATTATACTATAAGTTTTTTTGAATAATAAATAACAAACAAGAAATAAATATATATAATTTGTAAAAATTTAAATCAAATATGTATTATAAAATAACGAATTTAATTCCAGTACTATGATCATAAATATATTAAAATTTATCCTAATTTGGGTAGAATGATACTCCTACACTTTCTTAATAATATATAACAACAATGCAAGAAAAGTCTTTGAGGGTTTGCTATAAAATTTCCTCAGAAGATATTGTCCAAGATTTAGGTCTTGAGAAAGCCTTGACCGCTTCAGTCCAAGATTTTTCATCACGAATTTGGTTTACTAATCTCTTGTCAATTTTACTTTCAAAGTTGACGTGGAACGTAGACAAAATGGTTGCATCTTATTATATGATGAAATTACCTTGTCTTGCAGGATTTGATGCCATTGGCGATTCTAATTTCTAAGTACATTACGATGTCAACCAGGCTTTGTATGCTTAGAAGTAGACAGATGCTTGTAGCACAGGGAGAGAAGAATGTCTTCATTATGATTTTATTGAATGTTATTCCATATTGAAGGTTTTTTATTTTATTTTATTTTGAAGTCTGATGCTTTTAATGGTAAATTCTAGTGCTTTGCTCTTTCACCGTGTAGGAAGATCACCGAGGAAGCTAGAAGTAAAGGTTAGTGTGTATTAGATATTTAGACACCCTGCGTTATGGTTGGTAATTGGTGTCTTTTTCTTATCTATTTTTCTTATTATTTTTTTATGTACTATATCAGGATGATATGTTTGCTTCCAATATTTTCTCACTTGTGGTTAATTCTAGGCCCATGCCTAAAATATTATTAATAAAAAACTCAACATATACGTGATGTTCTCCACAAAAATCTCTTAATACTAAGATAGCTTTGTACGATCCACTTATGAGAACAGCCCATACTTAACACAAATATCGGTATCAAGTATCAGTATTCACTAGCAGAGGTAAAAAATCATATGGGTTTGAAAATATCCACAGTATCCTACGGTCATGTGCTTTAAATAGAAAACCACAACCGTGACAACATTTAACCACTGAAGTCTGAACTGCAAGCTCTTGAACTGGCTCGCTCCGCTACACATCATACGTCCACCATCTTCTAGTCCCTTGCCTTCACAACACCCAACATCCACCCCCTCTCATTGCTTCTACCTCACTCTCCATCCTCTCCCACGGCTCCCATGGAGAACAGTAGAAAGTTACCATTGAAGCCATGCGAGAAAGGCCCGACGAGAGGTAAAGGCGGCTCTCAGAATGCCTCGTGCGAGTACAGAGGAGTCCGTCGAAGGACTTGGGGCAAATTGGTGGCAGAGATAAGGGAATCCAAGAAGAGAACTAGGTAAGGTTGGATTCCTTCAACACTGCTGAAGAGATAGCAATGGCTTATCACGAGGCAGCCCGACGGTTGTATGGCCCTGATGCTTACCTCAATTTACCCCACTTGCAATGCAGCTCTAATTCACAGAACAAGCCTCCGACGTTCAAATGGTTCGATCCCCTCAAAGAATTTCATGTCTGTTTCCTTCTTGTGGACTGTTAAATTTGAATGGACAACACAATGTCCATGTTATTCATCAAAAATTTGAGGAGCTCAAGAAAAATAGTGGTTTCAGCCGGCCTGGTATTTACCTTCCTCTTCTAGTCATGAATCAATACCTGATTTCTCCGGAAAGGATGCTAAAGGTAGCAACGATGGAAACCCAATACCAGTTTCTGAAAGAGAAGGTAATTTAACTGTGAGTTGTGGGGAGCCTGAAATTGGCACAAGTTGCGAGAGGCGTCGCATTGATCTTCAAGAATTCCTTGAGTAGTTGGGCATACTTAAAGCAGAAAGCAGTTCCAACGACAGAAGTAGTGCCCAAAATTTTCATGGCCAGATCCTTCAAAGGAGAATCAAGAGCCAATAGCAGATATTATTGGGCTAGAGGAAGCTACATTCAACCGGGATTCATTCCTGGACATCCAAGGCTAATAAACGAAGATGAGAATTCTAACTTTGAAGTCGACAACATTCGAGGAAATGAGCTTTCCTTCTTCCGTATGGGATCTTTGAAGGTTAATATTGTTAGAGCTCAGACTTGATAGTCATTCCTGGATGGTTTGGACTTAATAAATTCATCCATTTGAAATACGCTACAATCACGTGTATGATGCCACAATCTTCAAACATGAAGTCTAACGAGAAGGCGAAAACCCTAGCTTGCCGGCAGGAGTATCTCATGCTCGGCTGCGATGGACTTCCTCTAAAACAACATCTCCCTCTCCATTTGCATGTGATGGAGATGTGAGCATTCCCACCCATTTTGTCTGGCCGAAGGAGGAGAAGCAAGAGCTTTGGACGGGGAAGGTCATCGTCCCCGTCGTCGACCTTAGAGGCTTCCTCTCGGGCGACCCAAATGGTCGATGGAGACAATGAAGACCGTCGACAGTGCTTGCACGAAGCACGGCTTTTTCAGATCATCAACCACGGCGTGCTCTTTGAACTTGTTGCCGCTGTCCACCGTGCCACCGACGCCTTCTTCTTTGTGATTTTTCTTTTACTTATTTTTCTTGATGATCTGATGGTCAGTGTTTTTCTTTCTCTGGAAAGTGCGTGTTCTTTATGTAGATTTCTGATCAGTTTGTTGTGGTATAATTTTTGTAAGACTATTTGTTATTCGCAAACATTTACTTCACATCGGCACTTTCAGACTTCAGCAGCTGATTCTGTGCAGCCTTTTCTCAAGGAACAAATATCTTCCTTGAAGACTAACATTTCCTAAATGGTTTGTATATAGTAACCGCGTGTCAACAAATATTTTTTCAATTGACGATGCTGATTTATGTTGTAATTGTTAATAATACCTAGCTGGGGACTTTGAAATTCCAATGTTTGATATCTAGGATATGGCGTGTATCTGAAATACTGATAAGGGATGATTGACTGCTTTATGTTTCGGTTTTCTTTTCCATTGCTTGAATGGCTTTAGTGCAGTTTAAATTAGAGTACTATTTTCTTGTTTTCTGCAGGTTTTTGTGGGAGAACTGCAGAGGAAGTACGAACAGTAGTGACTGATATTCTTCCCGTCCCAAGAATCAGGGAACAAACCCTTACCTTTAAAGATAAAAATCCAACTTACGCCCCCCTGTTATATTATCTTACTAATTGTCAAAGTTAAAATGTTGACATGACTAACAGAGCTTACTTAAATATCAATCTGATAAAAAAACTCTCCTTCCGTTTCTCAAATCTGATCATGGGAAGGCATGCAGAGAGTGTAATTTACAAACTTCCCCTACCCTCCTCAGCACCTTCTCCTTCTCAGCTGTGGGCAAAGAGAAGAAGGCGTCTGTGGCATGGATCTAGCTCCCCCGTTTCTATCCATAGTTGGAAGTTCCTGCAACATAAAAATTCATTATCTGACGTTTGGAGAAAAGGGGAGGAGCCTTTTCAATATTCCTTAGATCTCAAGAAGACGTTATTTTCAATTATAAAAAAATTCCGATTCTGGTTAGCAATTTTCACACAATTCCGATTCTGGTTAGCAATTTAACACAAATTAAATATTTAAGAGAAAAAATAGACTCAGATGTTTGGAGAAGCACAAATTTTATTTTCTTTAGGCAGTTATAGGCAACAAGAAGTTGAAACATTTTTTCACCAGCCTAAGAGAAAATGATCGGACTTGCAGTTCATTCATTTACATAACCAATACAAAAGTGAGTTCAGTAAAAGGAAAATTGAAGTAAATCAAACTTACTTGCACGTCAAGTGCACTATCCAATACTCGAGGAAGTAGTCGTGCAGGGTGCCTCAATCTCACAACTTTCACAATAACAATAAAGGGTATAAATGAACAATGTCTACATCGCCTTCTTCCACCTAGTACCCAAAGGGTGTTGGGGGTATTGACCCTAAACAAGTAGTCCATCCAATTACAAATAGCAAAATTTTTGATGGTTGGATGCCCCTTCCATTCTCTTTTATCCGGGTTTGGGACCGGCAATACAAAAACATTGATGGAGTTGGGTATACATGAACAATCATCCATAAAAACAGTTCAACATGATGTCATAGACCATAAACATGTAATCAATACAATTACAATTGACAAAATTTTTTATGGTTGGATGCCCTTCGTGACGCTAACCATCCCCTTTTATTCGAGCTTGGGACCGGCACACAAAAGCATTGGTGGAGTTGGGTGTACATGAACAATCATCCATAAAAACAGTTCAACATGATGTGAGACCACCATCCACGTTATCAAATCCCCAATCACCTCTCTCATTCTACTTCTGATTTCAGGTTTCTTAGAAAAATTTAATCCAGTACAACATTAATTTCAATTAAAAACACAACATTCAGATGTGGAAATAACTGTAAGGGAACAATCTTTCCCCAATGTTTGAGGCTGCACATGAAAGAACCTTTGATCCCTGTTTCACTTCTTGAAGAATAATTTCAAGAACAGACGTCTTCCCTGTTCCAGGAGGCCCGTGCAGAAAAAACACATCAGGTGAAATCAGGGCCTTTGAAATGACATCTTTCTGCAGTTGAAAAACATCAATGCCATGTACAAGGTGTGGTTAAGATGTTGTATACATTAGAGTAAAAAATCCAATAATGATAGGTAAGTAGTTGTTAAATGCAGTAAATGAAACTGGTTAGCCCTATGCATTTGGTCGTCCTCCCCCATATAAGTCGGGAGCCAATTCAGTAGATGGCTCTTTATGAACACCCTTGCTCAGTTCTATCAATGCATCTTTCATTCTTCTGTATGTTACGTAAAGTTGACTTATCCAAAACAAACCTGTAAATATTATGACATAAGTAAATTATTTTCACGTAAATTGACAAGGTTTAAGTATGACAACATCATGCAAGGCAAACGGAAAAAAGTTAATAGAAGATCGGCCATTTGATTTAAAAAACTGGCCAAATTTCATACTTTGTGTGCAGGAAGAACATCTCCTTTAGTAGACTGAAACTCAGAGAAGAGCTTTGCCAAGAGCACTGTCTAAGACCATAAATCAGTGACTCATTTTTAGAGCTGAACCGGACAATATTGAACACCCCTGTAAATCGTCCAAATTTCAAATAAAAATGAAGAGATGTCTACGGTCCTTGCCCTTTTTTTTACAGGATATTTTTTCATTTTAGCATAAAGCTTGAATCAAGTAACTTTGCGGTAATACCTGTCATTGCCTCCGTGCACAATTTCGAACAAACTATATTGTAAATAATTAACTATTTTTAGAAAAATTATTAGGCCTGTCGAGTCATAATACAGTTAGTGTTTGGCCGAATCCCACAACATTGGTATGGTACTACTTACTGTAAATTACCAACGTGTGGATTGAGACACATCAAATGTGGATAACCATGATTCTCTCCATCACCGAGTGAAGCCATGCTCAATATTGAGACTAAATAATAATGTTGATGTCGATTTGGTTGGTCGACATCAGTTGGACGCATAGTTCAAAAACCAAATCAGGTCTTCAATTTGATTCTATTAATATTTGTGGATTAATTAAGGCTAGATGTTCATTGATCGAAAGTTCGCGTGTATTATTATAATTTTTAAGTCGAGAATTTGGGTTGCCACTACAACAAAAAGAATACTGACGAACACTAATATTCGTAAGGGTTATAAACTCAAAAAATTATTTGTCAAATACTCACTTCATAATCAATTAGAGACGGCAACAAACATAATGCATGAATATCCCATTTATTATGTCACTAACCAGCTCTGGACTATCTTCTACAACATTTATTCAGCTATAGCAGTAACACCAATGCAACGCTAGCGGTCAAGCAGATGATGAGGAAGAGAGCCACTTCGAGAAAGCATCTAGCGTGTTCATATCCGCTCTGTAGTGCTTCTGAGTGAAGTCGAGTAGAGCAGACCAGGTGAAATCTGGATATTTCCTGGGGTGGACTTCGTCTACAAGTTCCTCTGGTGCCCTCACAACCTTGTCCATTTCCGGGTTCATGAAGAACGTTAAAGTGTACCTTGGAACCCGAGGGTTAACCACAGCGCGGTGAAGGCAGCTACGGTATCGTCCATTGGATAGTGCCTGCACATTCAATCATGGTCATGAACACACAAATTCATCAAATGAATTTCAGATTTTATTTTCGTGTTTCTCCGAAACGAAATTGTTTCATGACTAATGAAGGTGCTGATGCAGTCATGCTTCGAAGGAAAATGTGCATAAAAATCATTACTTATTTCCATGGCCATTAACAATTTGTATAATAGAGGTACTGATCATTAATATCTTAGATTAAACTTGATTATAAATGACAATGTAAACGGAAATATCTTAACAACAAGCATACACATAAATTTTACGTAGAATGGAACTATATTAAGATCTTTCAATGATAAAATTATGGCTTATAAATCTTAATTCACAGCTTACAAAAACTTACCATGAAGGTGTCCCCAATGTTAATGACAAACGCATCCGGCCTAGGAGTGATGTTCTGCCACTGTCCATCTACAAACACCTGCAAACCCTCCACAAATTGCTGGTGCAAGATGGTAAGAGATGTAGGATCATTGTGTGGCCCAGTACCAAGAGTTTGGTCTGGTTCTTCGCATGGTGGGTACTTGTTGAGCCTCATTATTGATTCATTCCTCTCATAGAAGTCCCTGAAATGGCTTTTCCCAACCCCAAGCTCAAACCCAGCAGCTCCATGATTTTCAACGCAAGCTTGTTCATTTCCTCACTGTACTTCTGGCACAGAACCCTGCCAAACAAGTTCATACATGACAATCAATTATCAGTAGCTACATCAAAATTATATAAATAAAGTTTTTCATAAATAATACTCAATATGGACAGCTCCATTGTCATATATGATCACCGTCAGTGGATTTCATAATATTGGTAGATATCACAAATACCCATGCATGTAAAAGATATAAGTTAAATTTTGAAATAATAATTTGGAATACATGGAACACATACCCAGTTTGTTGGAAGTCATGGCCAAGCACGTTGGCAAAGTACTCCTGCACCACGTTGGGAGAGGTGGGGGTGGCCGGCGCATATCTAAAGGAGAAGGTCTCCTTCCATGGCAGCTTGGAGGAAAACCGGCCCTTGTAGGCATGTGAATAGCCCCAGCTCTCCCCTACCTTCCTCTGCGCCTTCTCCTTCTCAGCCGTGGGCAGCGAGAAGAAGGCGTCGGTGGCATGGTGGACAGCGGCAACCAGTTCAAAGGGAACGCCATGGTTGATGATCTGAAAAAAGCCGTGCTTTGTGCAAGCACTGTCGATGGCCTTCATTGTCTCCGTCGTCGCATCTGGGTCGCCCGAGAGGAAGCCTCTAAGGTCGATGACGGGGACAATGACCTTCACCGTCCGAAGGTCTTGCTTCTCCTCCATTGGCCACACAAACTCCGTGGCAATGCTCACATCTTCATCACATGCAACTGGAGAGGGAGATGTTGTAGAGGCAGACATGGACATATTGGGCTGTGAGGAGTAGTAATAGAAAGAGGGAGATCTAACTGACAATGGGGTCGTAAGATCCCCCCAATATATAAGGCTGATCAAGGATACAAGAATTTCAGTGGCCAAGTGTTAATATTACCAATTTGGAGCTGCACAACAGCATCAAGATTCTGAATGCATTGAGATAAAAAATGTTGCAAGATTTTAGCCCGATGAAAAAATGTTGATATTACCAATTTGGACCTTGAAAAAAATGCATGTATACATTATTGTGTCAATTTCGTGTCGTGCATGTATGGCAGCGGGCAAGAATATGAAATGAGGGGTATTAACCGCGAGCATGAGCCACTTTGATATGTGTAGACATTTTAGGATTCGAAAATGCTCCTTGTAATTCTAAAAGGCTCATGTTATTTCTACTTATAACCATTAAATATCACAACTCTCAAAGTTTTTAAAAGAACTAACACGGCAAAAAAATAAAGGGTTTTAGAAATCTAAATACCACTACCCTTTATGGATTTAATGGTACGCCTTGAGCCTTTGTTTTTCGGCGACCAAACTCTTGCTCCACTCTCGGTGTTGCATGCATGTGTGCAAGTAATTTAAAAGAAATATTTAATTGATAAAAATTTTGTCTTTGAAATTTTAAGTATGCTATAAACTATCTCCTCACAAAATATGTCTTCGTGAGATTTTTTTTAATCACTACTTAACTGAAAAGTCATATTTTCTAGTAAGTAAGACTCCTGTGAACTCTAACTAGAGGTTCTTTTTCCTACGCGAACTCAACTATTAATCTCTTACTTTACACTACAATTACGACGTCCAGAATGAAAGCTAGGAATTTGTCACCACATAGTTAATTAATATATAACTTCTTCTAAGAAAAAGACAATAAAGGTAAAATTATTTTAATAAGTGTCTTTGTGGCCCTCATCTCTTCTTTGACTCGTCATGTAACAACCTCTCTTCTTTTTATGTCAAGCCAGTATTTAGTTCTCATTTTATTATTAAGAGTATATATTTAACTTACGTTAGCTGAAATCTTATTATCGGAGACAATGCTCATCAAGTTTAATTTCAAATAAATTAACTTAATTATGAATTGTTAAGTTATTATATTTGACATATGACATGTAATTTGTGTAATATATCTTTGAATTTTGCAATTGGGTTACCAAATCATTTATTTTTGTGTACTCAAATTTGTCATATCATTTATATAATTGTCAATGTCATGCAACTGAAAGACATGCCAAAGACTTGCACGATGCGGATGGCAACTTATTAATAATATATAAAAATTATATAAATTCATTTTGAAAATATTACTGTATAATTTTTAAATAGAAATAATGAATATTTATTTAATTCTAACAAAAAATATAGTTGTGAACAAATATTAATAGTAATTTGAATTTTATTAAGTAATGAAGTTTACTAATTAAATGTAATTTATTTTTTAGAAGATTTTTAATTTGAATAGAATTATACTATAAAATTTTTTGAATAATAAATAACAAACAATAAATAAATAAATAAAATCTGTAAAAATTTAAATCAAATATGTATTATAAAGTAACGAATTTGATTCCAGTAGTATGATCATAAGTATATTAAAATTTATTAATACTTTTAAAATTCCTAATTGGGTAGAATGACACTCCTACACTTTCTTAATAATAGATAACAATTATAATAATTTCTAATTAAGTATTAATGGGCCCAAAATCAAACAAAATGCAAAAAAGGCTTTTGAGGGTTTGCTATAAAATTTCCTCAGAAGATATAGTCCAAAGATATAGTCTTTAGTCCAAGATTTTTCATCACCAATTTGGATTACTAATCTCTCGTCAATTTGACTTTCAAAGTTGACGTGGAACATAGACAAAATGGTTGCATCTTATTAAATAATGAAAGTACCTTGTCTTGCAGGATTTGATGCCATTGGCGATTCTAATTTCTAAGTACATTACGATTTCAACCGGGGTTTGTATGCTTAGAAGTAGACAGATGCTTGTAGCACAGGGAGAGAAGAATGTCTTCATTATGATTTTATTGAATGTTATTCCATGTTGAAGGTTTTTTATTTTATTTTATTTTGAAGTCTGATGCTTTTAATGGTAAATTCTAGGCTTTGCTCTTTCACAGTGTAGGAAGATCACCGAGGAAGCTAGAAGTAAAGGTTAGTGTGTATTAGATATTTAGACACCCTGCGTTATGGTTGGTAATTGGTGTCTTTTTCTTATCTATTTTTCTTATTATTTTTTTATGTACTATATCAGGATGATATGTTTGCTTACAATATTTTCTCACTTGTGGTTAATTCTAGGCCCATGCCTAAAATATTATTAATAAAAAACTCAACATATACGTGATGTTCTCCACAAAAATCTCTTAATGCTTAGGTAGCTTTGTACGATCCACTTATGAGAACAGCCCATACTTAACACAAATATCGGTATCAAGTATCAGTATTCACTAGCAGAGATAAGGGAATCCAAGAAGAGAACTAGGTAAGGTTGGATTCCTTCAACACTGCTGAAGAGATAGCAATGGCTTATCACGAGGCAGCCCGACGGTTGTATGGCCCTGATGCTTACCTCAATTTACCCCACTTGCAATGCAGCTCTAATTCACAGAACAAGCCTCCGACGTTCAAAATGGTTCGATCCCCTCAAAGAATTTCATGCCTGTTTCCTTCTTGTGGACTGTTAAATTTGAATGGACAACACAATGCCCATGTTATTCATCAAAAATTTGAGGAGCTCAAGAAATATAGTGGTTTCAGCCGGCCTGGTATTTACCTTCCTCTTCTAGTCATGAATCAATACCTGATTTCTCCGGAAAGGATGCTAAAGGTAGCAACGATGGAAACCCAATACCAGTTTCTGAAAGAGAAGGTAATTTAACTGTGAGTTGTGGGGAGCCTGAAATTGGCACAAGTTGCGAGAGGCGTCGCATTGATCTTCAAGAATTCCTTGAGTAGTTCCAACGACAGAAGTAGTGCCCAAAATTTTCATGGCATCCTTCAAAGGAGAATCAAGAGCCAATAGCAGATATTATTGGGCTAGAGGAAGCTACATTCAACCGGGATTCATTCCTGGACATCCAAGGCTAATAAACGAAGATGAGAATTCTAACTTTGAAGTCGACAACATTCGAGGAAATGAGCTTTCCTTCTTCCGTATGGGATCTTTGAAGGTTAATATTGTTAGAGCTCAGACTTGATAGTCATTCCTGGATGGTTTGGACTTAATAAATTCATCCATTTGAAATACGCTACAATCACGTGTATGATGCCACAATCTTCAAACATGAAGTCTAACGAGAAGGCGAAAACCCTAGCTTGCCGGCAGGAGTATCTCATGCTCGGCTGCGATGGACTTCCTCTAAAACAACATCTCCCTCTCCATTTGCATGTGATGGAGATGTGAGCATTCCCACCCATTTTGTCTGGCCGAAGGAGGAGAAGCAAGAGCTTTGGACGGGGAAGGTCATCGTCCCCGTCGTCGACCTTAGAGGCTTCCTCTCGGGCGACCCAAATGGTCGATGGAGACAATGAAGACCGTCGACAGTGCTTGCACGAAGCACGGCTTTTTCAGATCATCAACCACGGCGTGCTCTTTGAACTTGTTGCCGCTGTCCACCGTGCCACCGACGCCTTCTTCTTTGTGATTTTTCTTTTACTTATTTTTCTTGATGATCTGATGGTCAGTGTTTTTCTTTCTCTGGAAAGTGCGTGTTCTTTATGTAGATTTCTGATCAGTTTGTTGTGGTATAATTTTTGTAAGACTATTTGTTATTCGCAAACATTTACTTCACATCGGCACTTTCAGACTTCAGCAGCTGATTCTGTGCAGCCTTTTCTCAAGGAACAAATATCTTCCTTGAAGACTAACATTTCCTAAATGGTTTGTATATAGTAACCGCGTGTCAACAAATATTTTTTCAATTGACGATGCTGATTTATGTTGTAATTGTTAATAATACCTAGCTGGGGACTTTGAAATTCCAATGTTTGATATCTAGGATATGGCGTGTATCTGAAATACTGATAAGGGATGATTGACTGCTTTATGTTTCGGTTTTCTTTTCCATTGCTTGAATGGCTTTAGTGCAGTTTAAATTAGAGTACTATTTTCTTGTTTTCTGCAGGTTTTTGTGGGAGAACTGCAGAGGAAGTACGAACAGTAGTGACTGATATTCTTCCCGTCCCAAGAATCAGGGAACAAACCCTTACCTTTAAAGATAAAAATCCAACTTACGCCCCTGTTATATTATCTTACTAATTGTCAAAGTTAAAATGTTGACATGCCTAACAGAGCTTACTTAAATATCAATCTGATAAAAAAAACTCTCCTTCCGTTTCTCAAATCTGATCATGGGAAGGCATGCAGAGAGTGTAATTTACAAACTTCCCCTACCCTCCTCAGCACCTTCTCCTTCTCAGCTGTGGGCAAAGAGAAGAAGGCGTCTGTGGCATGGATCTAGCTCCCCCGTTTTTATCCATAGTTGGAAGTTCCTGCAACATAAAAATTCATTATCTGACGTTTGGAGGAAAGGGAGGAGCCTTTTCAATATTCCTTAGATCTCAAGAAGACGTTATTTTCAATTATAAAAAATTCCGATTCTGGTTAGCAATTTTCACACAATTCTGATTCTGGTTAGCAATTTAAC
>JAURVB010000606.1:0-41460 GCA_033002965.1 Piper betle | reverse complement strand
AAATAAAAAAAGAAACGTGCATAGATTATTTGGAATTCTAGCTGCGTAATTGTCAAAAAACTAGTTTCCATTGCCCACTCCGACAATGAAGTCCTCATTAAATTGAAGTGCAGCTGCGAAGGAGGAGGAGATCAAGAAGAGCAGCAGCTTTGTCTAATAGTATATATTCTACTAATAAATTACATACTAGTTACGACTTTAATTAGCCTTTGGCTGTTCATGAATTGGCATCAAATGAAATTTATTTGTTTATGATCGATCATAATAATATATGCCAGGTCTTTTTTTCCAAACTATAACACCAAGTCTTCGCAGCTTGAAGCTGCTTCCAACAAGGGCAGACGCATTATCAAATAAAAAAAGAAACGTGCATAGATTATTTGGAATTCCAGCTGCGTAATTAGTCAAAAAACTAGTTTCCATTGCCCACTCCGACAATGAAGTCCTCATTAAATTGAAGTGCAGCTGGCGAAGGAGGAGGAGATCAAGAAGAGCAGCAGCTTTGTCTAATAATATATTATTCTACTAATAAATTACATACTAGTTACGACTTTAATTAGCCTTGACTGTTCATGAATTGGCATCAAATGAACTTTATTTGTTTATGATCGATCATAATAATATATGCCAGGTCTTTTTTTTCCAAACTATAACACCAAGTCTTCGCAGCTTGAAGCTGCTTCCAACAAGTGCCCGGGTTGCACGAATCGGAATTCCGTGTGGAATGGCCATTAAATCGGATCGGCATTGCGCCGATCCGATTTCGGGGCCGAATCGGTCGGCCCCGAATCGGCCTCGGAATCGGCCGATTTAAATTGGAATCGGTTTTTTTAACAAATTATCAAAATACCCTAGGTATGATTTTTATTAAATTATTTAAGCATAGGTAAAATTGTAAAACCTAAAATCAAACCCTCTCCCCCTGCTTCCGCTGTCGCGTTCGCTCCGCCGCCCTCTGCCGTGCTTCCGTCGTCTGACCTCAGCTTCGTCCGACCACGCCACCGCCCGCCCGATTCCGACCTCAGCTCCGCCCTCCGCCGCGCTTCCGCCGTCCGACGCTCCGCCCAATTCGGAACTGAGTTCCGCCCTCCGCCGTGATTCCGCCGCAATTCTGCCCGATTCCGATTCCCTGGAAAACCGATTCTGATTCCGATTCGATTCTGCAACCATGACAAGCGCAGACGCATTTTCAAATAAAAAAAAACGTGCATAGATTATGTGGAACTCCAGCTGCGTAATTGTCAAAAAACTAGTTTCCATTGCCCACTCCGACAATGAAGTCCTCGTTAAATTGAAGTGCAGCTGGGAAGGAGGAGGAGGAGGAGGAGATCAAGAAGAGCAGCAGCTTTGTCTAATAATAATTATTCTACTAATAAATTACATACTAGTACGACTTTAATTGGCATCAAATGAACTTTATTTGTTTATGATCGATCATAATAATATATGCCAGGTCTTTTTTTGCAAACTATAACACCAAGTCTTCGCAGCTTGAAGCTGCTTCCAACAAGCGCAGACGCATTGTCAAACAAAAAAAGAAACGTGCATAGATTATTTGGAATTCCAACTGCGCAATTGTCAAAAAACTAGTTTCCATTGCCCACTCCGACAATGAAGTCCTCATTAAATTGAAGTGCAGTTGGGAAGAAGAAGAAGAAGGAGGAGGAGGAGATCAAGAAGAGCAGCAGCTTTGTCTAGTAATATAGGCAGAGGCCGAGGAGATCGATTGATGGCGGAGACGGCAGTTAACATTGCGATACAGCAGTTGGCGACGCTGCTCATCCAAGAGGCGAATCGACTGGGCGGTGCCAAGGAAGGGGTGGCGTCCATCCAACGCGACCTGGAGATGATCCGGGCATTCCTCAAAGATGCGGACCAGCAACAGCACACCAATGAGGGGATCAAGGTGTGGGTGAAGCAGGTCAGGGAGGCTGCCTACTCCATCGAAAACGCACTCGACCTCTATTTCTACCGCATGGGCAGGCCCAACGGCCCCGGCCTAGCCGGCCTTCTCCGCAACTCCACTCGCTTCTTTCGCCGCCTGCTTGCCCGCCACTGGATCGCCGGCCAGGTCGACGACCTCCTCTCCCAGCTCAGCGCCATCTACACTCGGAAGAACAGCTTCAAACTCGACGAGGTCGCCCCCGCGTTGCCGCCGACCTGGACCACGTCCCTCGGCTGGCAGCGCTCTTCGTCGAGGAGTCGCAGATCGTCGGCATCGAGAAGCCGAGGGAGGAGCTCATCGGCCACCTGCAGGCGAAGCAGTGGACGTACGCAGTGCTGTCGGTGGCCGGCATGGGCGGGCTCGGCAAGACCACTCTGGCGCGCAAGGTGTACGAGGATGATAGAGTGAAGAATCACTTCGCTTGCCGCGCTTGGGTCACCGTTTCGCAGACGTTCGTCCCCGAGGAGATCTTCCGAAGCATGATCAAGCAGCTCGAGGTGACGACCGGCGCCGACGATGATGTGCGTACCATGCCTTACACCCGACTCGTCGAAAAGCTGAGAGGCCATCTCGTTAAAAATTGCTACCTGGTTGTCCTCGACGATATCTGGACCACGGATGCATGGGAAGTGATTCAGTGTGCGCTGCCGGAGAACGAAGCCGGCAGCAGGATCATGGTCACCACCCGTTTCGCCAATGTTGCAGGCTACTGCTCCAAGAGCGAGAAGCGCGTCCACATGTTAAAGTCGCTGCCTAGGAGAGAGGCTTCGGACTTGTTTTGCCGAAAGGTGTTCGGAGCCGACCACGACCAAATTACTCCAGGCGCTGCAGCCCATGCCTGCCCTCCCGAGCTGGATGAGGCGGCCGGCAAGATCCTTGACTTCTGCGGCGGGCTGCCTCTCGCCATTGTTGCCATTGGCGGCCTCCTGTCCACCAAGCGAAGGTCCCCAAATGAGTGGGAGACGGTGCTCCGCTCCATCGGGTCGGAGCTGGAGACCAACGACACCCTTCAGAGGATGAAGAAGATCCTGTGGCTGAGCTACGACGATCTCCCCCACCATTTGAAGCCCTGCTTCTTATACTTCGGCGTCTTCCCGGAAGACTACTCGGTGAAGCGGTCTAAGGTGAGCCGACTCTGGATAGCTGAAGGATTTGTGAAGCCCACACCCAACAAGAGCCTCGACAAGATTTCGGAGGATTACTTGCAAGAGCTGGTCCAGAGAAGCTTGGTGCAAGCCTCGACGGTGGACTACTTGGGGAGGGTGCAGAGGTGCCGAGTTCACGACCTCATGTACGAGTTGATCCTCTCCAAGTCCAAAGAGCAGAACTTCCACTTCGTCGCTCCTAGCGCCGCCGGTACTGGTGAGTCGACCTCCGAGCTCCCGGATAATGTCCGGCGATTCGTCGCTAACGCTGGGCAGAGTCTGCAGGCTGGGCCGCCCTCTCCCTCCGATCTCCGTTCTCTGTTGTGGCTAGGAGCAAGCGGGGTTCCCCAGGTTTCCACTTTCAAGTCTCTCAAGGTGCTGCACCTCAAGGGCACTCGGTTGGACTCGTTTCCTAGCGAGATCTTGGATTTGTTCCACCTCCGTTACTTGCATATGAGGAAGACTAACATCCGCAGCCTACCGGAGGCCATTGGCAGGCTTCGGAATCTGCAGACCCTGGACATGAAATGGACTCCAATCGCATCACTCCCACAGGGCATTCTGAAGCTCAAGAACTTGCGCCACATTCTGATGTATGAGACGATCTATTATGGGGTGAACATGCCGGAGAAGTTTGGAAGCTTGACATCGTTGGAGAAGCTGGCACACGTGAACATCACCGGGGGAGCTAGCCAGATTGAGGAACTAAGTAAGCTGACCCAGTTGAGGAGGCTGGCTATCATGAAAGTCAGCCCGGATGATGGAGGGGCATTGTGCGCAGCGATCAAGAACATGAGCTTCCTCCAATCTTTGTACTTATACCCAGGGGAGGACGACGAAGTCCTTGCCATTGACAAGCTGTCCGTCAACTCCCCGTTTTTGAGGAGCATAAACCTGAGAGGGAAACTCAACGCCTTGCCCGAGTTCATCTTGTCGCTCCACTGCCTTGAAAAGCTCAGATTGAATTGTTGCAAATTGCAAACTGACCTTTTCATGTCTCTCCAGTACTTGCCAAGCTTGGTGGAGCTGTATCTGCACAACGAAGCTTATCAAGGTGAAGGACTACGCACCGAGAGCGGAGGATTCAGGAAGCTCAAGAAACTATACGTTCAGAACATTCCTTTGCTGCGGCGTGTGGTGATAGCAGAAGGGGCCATGCCCAACCTAGACTATCTGGAGTTCTTCAAGTGTGCGAGTCTGGAAAGGGTCCCCGCCGGGATTGAAAATTTGAAGACCCTCAAGGAGCTGTTCCTCGGGTTTGTTCCACACGAGTGCGTGAAGAAAGTGAGGCAGGCCGGCGGCGAAGACTGGGATAGAGTCAAGCACATCCCACTGGTGAAAGAGGTGTACGAAGAGAACGGAAAGCTTTACCGGCGAGATCCTTGAATATTCGTGTCCGTTTCCAGCAATTTTCTCCGATCTTTCGGCCCTTCTCTTCCTTCATTTACTTGTACCTTACATTTTCCACTTACTTGATGTTACCCCAATATTCGCTTCCATTCGGAGGTTGTCATTTCGCCCATTCTCCTTCATTTCAATAAAGATTGATTGTACTTGTATTTGATGCATGATTGTCAGCAAGATGTTAAGCAATTTGATTGGATGCTTCACTCATGTTCTCAAATCTTTAGTTTTGCAGGACGTTACAAGACATATTAAGCCTCTAGATGATCACCGATGGAATACAAAACTAAGTAGAATATACAAATCCTAAAAGATAAGTTCTC
This sequence comes from Piper betle, assembly GCA_033002965.1. Taxonomy (NCBI): domain Eukaryota; kingdom Viridiplantae; phylum Streptophyta; class Magnoliopsida; order Piperales; family Piperaceae; genus Piper; species Piper betle. Next base: position 36,643 of record JAURVB010000606.1, on the reverse strand, counting down.
ACTAAAATGACCTTCCTCACCCGTCCATCAAAATCTGAATACTAGGTGCCATGTTTATTATTGCTCATCTCACACACAAGTCCTACAGAAACATAATACAGAAAGTAGTTAGCAAATGGTGACGTGTGTTTTACATATTGATTTGCCATCCTCATTTTAGCGAATAGAAGGCATCTGAATCCAAAGACTGGCAGGTGACATCCGGGAAGTAGAAGTTGAGCTGCTACCACTCGTCTGCTCGGAAGTACTTCTCATCCCTATTTGCTGCAACTGATGAACAACATGAGACATCCTAGGTCGGACAGAAGGCACATGCTGCGTGCAAGCGTATACAAGGTCCACAACCTTTTGCGCAATTCCAACATCGGGTATGTCATTGATAAGTGGATCTAGAAGCTCCAAATACTGGTGAGACTGGACCAAAGGGGTTGCCCACTCAAATATACTCTGACATCCAACAGACTCAACTGAGCGAGCCAGCCTGTGTCCACTAACGATTTCCAGGACTAGCACGCCAAAGCTGTACACATCACTCTTTGTTGTGAGTTCATTTCTGTAGACAAACTCCGGTGCTAGATATCCATGATTCCCAGCCATCACTGTCCGTTCATGCATGACTTCCCAAGGCACAAACTTTGACAGCCCCACACCCATGAGATGGGCTCCAAACTCTTCATCAAGAAGAACATTGTTAGCACGTATATCCCTATGCACCACCTGTGGCTTAACTTTATCATGCAGAAAGCTGTTCAATGCAAACAAATTTCTAGTCAAAACAAGATAAGAAATGCGGAGAATGAACATAAAATAGATGTACCCTACTAGCTAGAATGGTGTTAGTGATAATTTTTTGTCATACATCAAGATTTTGTTCAGTAGGAATCCCCTTAATTAACACTCGTTGATCTCATTATATTACTCGACTTAAATTGTCTAGATAGAAGGCACAGGTCTGAGCATAAGATTCTCAAAACTATCTCTACATCAGTCATCAACATCAGCGATGATACGTTTAGTTGAATCTTAAGTACTGGTGCAGGATCCAACAGAAAATTTTTCTCAACAAAAAGATGATGAAAATAGAAAATCAGTGTAAAAGAAGAAACAAAAATTATGGAAATTGCTAGTTTCAATAGTGTCAAAGAAGAATGGCAATTATGATAATTGCTAAGCTCAATGAGATAAAACAAAGAGCAATAAACAAAGTATTAAACCAAAAACAATTTCTATTACAGTACTCACGCAATTCCTTGGGCAAGTGTTATGGCCACTCTCATTCTCATTTCCCAATCCAAGCTCCTGCCACCTCTGGGTATGTGATGAAGCCACTTATCCAATGGCCCATTGGCAACAAACTCATAGATGATACAACGATCACCATGATAGAAGCAGCATCCCTTTATAGCTACCAGATTGGGATGGTGAAGTCTTGCAACTCTTCCAATTTCAGAAAAGAATTCCTTTTTCCTCTGAAAACTAGATCTTTTAAGTCTCTTCACTACAACCTTTGAACCGTCAGGCAGAACACCACTATAAGTTCCTCCTGTTTTGGCATTACCAACAAGTCGGTTCCCCTCACTAAAATTTTTCGTTATCAATCTCAGCTCTTCGTTCGAAAAAATTTTCCACGAAGGAGTGACTAATGCAACTGCTGATGGATTAGATGCTCTCCTGGATTTCTTCTTTTTTTGTTGCGTCTGTATAGAAGTAACCAAAGTACAAATGCCATGGTTGTACAAAGAATCACCCCGCTGACAACAGCTAGGATGATGAAATATTCTTTGTGGCAGTTTTTTTATAACACTTGCCATCTGTTAAGAAAAAACATTATATCACAAAATCTAATTGTATAACTGTTTCACATTGTAAAAAGAATAGATGCAAAACAACTTAAAGAACATTCCATTATAAAAGATGTTAGAGCTTAAGAAAATACCTATATCAAGCATACATATCAAGGAATGTGATGTGTAGCATTTCTCACCCACAAGACTGACAGCACCACTGGTAACTAGTGAGCATGAATTCACTGGGTTAATATGGTGACAGGAAGGACCGGAGCAATTGACTTGGAATGGTGCTCCAGGAAAGATTGATTCATTCCAACGGGTGATGTTATCAGACCATTTCCAGCCAAAGCCATCGGAAGAGTTAAAACCTCTTCTTCCAACCCAACATCCACCATTACCGTCGATGCAGAGATTCTGAAAACCAGTTAAGTCCTCAATAGATGTCAAGGCAGCCAAATGAGCATTATATTGTTTGCATGAGCTCTCAGATGCATCCCAAGACAACGGGTGCCTAATATATCCAAAGCATTTATTCTTATCTGGGTGCAATGTCCATCCAGCTGGGCACAATGCTGTCGAATAAAACAAAGCAGTAATTTTTGCATGATAAGGGATTAAAGATGCTTTTAGAGACGAGGAAGAAGCACATAATTATGCCTAAACGTATATGTAAAATTATGTTTGAGCTCAGATATTATGCACGATTATGGCATTTCAAACAAACATCTAGAGACAAGAGGAGCACAGACAATGTCTAAGTGTATATGTAAAATTATTTTTGATATCTTATAACTCTGACGTTGTGCATGATTAAATATAGCATTTCAAACCTAGAGAAAAAGAAAGAAAGAATTAACTTAACTAAACAGAGAACTCCATGGAGCCCCAATAATCAAAGTTAAATGCAACGAACTAAAAGCAGTCGAATCACATCTTATTATCAGGTCAAAATCTAAATCTAAATGACTTAGAAGAGGGAAGGGAAAAGTAAAGATTTTGGATCTAGAAAGATTAGTTATTTCAAAATAACCTACCCAAAATGGCTTCTGACGAGGGAAAAAATATGGAAATAAGGGTATAACAAACGAAAGCAAGCCCCACTCCAAAAGGCTTGAAAAAATCTATGAATAGTACTCTTATAAGTTTATTAGAGGATTGTTCTTTTCTGGTTCAAGCATTCAATTGTAGCCACGTGAATGACAAGAAAAAGGCGCTGAGATTCATCTTTTGGCTTTAGTAGACATGATCAGCCTGGCTTACGAAGAACATCAGGTAAATGTGTTTTGGAAACGGAGAATTTATAACTTAAATGCTGCTGTGCGCAGATTTTATCAATTTTGTACCTTTACCTCTTTCTGATGCATCTTTTTTGTACCTGTGAATTAATCTGCCTTTATTTTTGGGGGGGAACTACCACCCCAAAAGGAAACAAAAGACTATCATATATACATAAATCCTTTATCACTATGGTACAGTTTATTATGATTAATTAGGATGACGATTGCTGCGCCTACACGGATACTGAGGGAGGAGGATATCCCAAACAATCAGAATGCAAAATTGGAAGAATTTATGGGAAACGGGCTCAAATGAGTGCAAAATTGGAAGAAGTTATGGAAAATGGGAGGATTATAGATAAGATAGGCACAGATAGAAAGAGGAGGGAGAGGAGAGTGGGAATACTACGAAGAAACAAACGCAGAAGAAGAGCAGATTGCTTCGAGGATCCATCACCGCCAGCTCCAACGCTGGAATGCCACTGATCTACTCGCAGCTAAGTTAAAGTGGTGAGAGTGCGCTCAAACATGAAAGCTTTTGGGATTGGGATGAGAAGAAGCAGAGAAGTGAGAGTGTCTCCGACGGCATTTAACACCACAGCCTTTGGGCTTTTGGGGAGGCCATAGACTTATTAGACGAGGGCAGGGGCACGTGGATGGTACAGTTGTCTATGTTATTTTTATTTATTTATATTTAATATAATAATAAATAATGAGATTATTTAAATAAAAAATATTTAAGTCGAAAACTTAGAAATTATATATTTAATTTATGTTAACTTTATTTTTTTAAAGAGTTATTTTTACTTTATAATCAACCTAGTTTTGAGTTTATAAATGAATAGAGTTTGAGTTCGTTAAAATTAATTTGAGTATCTGAATCAAGTTCGAATAATATAAAAAATATTTGAGTCATACTTAAATATATTTATTTAAAATTTATTTAATTTATAAATTTTAAATTATTTGAATCGAATTCGAATACAAATTGAGGTCGGCTCACTCAATCATTTAACAGCCTTAGCCATAACTACCTACCTGCTAATAACTCTTTAATCTAAATTATTAAAGGTAAAATTAGCAATCATGATATAAAGTACATAGTTTAAAAAAATTAAAAGTATATCATTTGTATGTGTATATATAGAGAGAGAGAGAGAGAGAGAGAGAGAGTAAAATAACGCGTGCAAAATTTTGGACATACATATTTACATCGATGAGTGTTCATATTTTGTGCACTCAGCAACGCGTAGTGAATTTGGACATTTATATTTACATGTAAGAGAATGAATTTGGACATTTATATTTACATCTAATAGTGTTCATGTTTACAAGGATAATTAATTGAACAGCTGTTGAGTTGTTGGTATACACACCTTCAAAATTCAATTTTTTAATTGCGTGATGGGTTTTAAAAAATGAAGCGTTGTGCTATTTAATGTCATTGTAAAAATAATATAACCTTTCAAAATAAAGTTTAGAAGTACAATTAGTATTTTTCTCAATTGAATGGGAACATGAACAGCTAATCAACTATACTTTTCATCAAATTAAACTGTAACTATTGTATATTCGAAATATTTATCGGCCCCCTTTGATTTCATACCCGAGTCAAGTATAAATCCTAAACCCATTTTATTGAAGTCCGAAATGAGCCCATGTCGGAAGCCCGATAATTTTTACAGAGCAAGCCGAAGGAGCCCATAGTCTAGAAGATATGAATAAATCAGGTGGATACGCTGTTTGAGAGAATTTGGGAAAGGTTAGCTCAATCTTTTTGTCGAAACAAAAGCTTGATGGGAGGAGGAAAATCTCCACCAGATGCAACCATCTCCTTCTGTAAATACAATCCCTTCGCCGTCGTGGAAAACTTGGAATGAGAAGAACAGCTCTTCCCCGTAGTGCATGCCTACGTGCGATCATGCCTATGACTACATGTTGCTGCAAAGTTGGAGTTCCTCCCCAGGCCTTGCCTACTTGCCGCCTCGCTCGCCTACTACTGCTTGCTTGCCGTCCTCACCAAACCTTGGAGTCCCACTGCATTGGAGATTTGCGTGAAGTCTTGGACTTGCGATTGCTGCTGTGGCACTGCAGACCGCCTTGTCGCTTAGGAGAACTGTTGGAGCTCAGAGCTCTGCTCTGCTGGAGCCAAGGACTGAACTACCGAACCTCTTGGAGTGCACCGTCGCTGCCCCAAAGCGTTACTGTGAGCCTACACTCATCGCCAGCCGCTTCCAACCTCGTCGGAGGTTCACTCTAGTTTTGCTGCACCTTATGGAAGTCTTGCTGCCTGCCGAAGTGGCCATCCCCTTGCTGTTTAGAATCCTCTAATTGCCGCCCTCATCAACCGAAGCATTTCCACCATGGTGACCACGTCGCCAACTCTTGAAGCAGCCCTGCCCAACGATGTTTAGTCGTTGCTGTACTGCCACCTTGTTGCCTAGGAGCCTTGCCGATGCGAGACGCTGCTGCCTTGAAGTATTGCGTCCGAGCCTCACCGCAGACCACCGTCCGTTGCCTTGCCAAGACGCTGCTGAACTGCACCAAGGAAGAGAGCCTTAGTTGGAGACGGCTTGCTGCTGTGTTGCTTGCTTCTGCCCCACCAAGCCTTGCCAAGAAGTTGTCACCTCATTCTCGTGCCCCGCCACCGGAGCCTTCGGCTGCTGCGAGGAAGCCGCCCATCCCAGGTGTTGCTGCCGTGAAGGAGGGGAGACAGACGCTGGTGCACGTCGGAAGGAGGGACAGAAGGCACCAAGCCTTGCCAAGAAGTTGTCACCTCATTCTCGTGCCCCGCCACCGGAGCCTTCGGCTGCTGCGAGGAAGCCGCCCATCCCAGGTGTTGCTGCCGTGAAGGAGGGAGACAGACACTGGTGCACGTCGGAAGGAGAGACAGAAGGCCGCTGCTACCCGGGTGAGTCACCGCCACAACGCACCGGTGCACTTCGGAAGGAGGAGAAAGAAGTCGCTGCCTCTTCCAAGAAGGGGGTTGCCGCCGTGTCCACCTATCCGCCGCCATCTTGCTGCTGGAGAAAGGAGACTCCTCCACATTGCTGTGAAGTCTCTGCTGCACCCCACCGGATTTCCACGCCAAGACCAGATCTGCCACTGCTGGTCTAATCGTCGTCAATAAGAAGGCCAAAGGCTTGCCGTTGCGGTTCAACGTCAAAGGTCTTACCTTTCTGCACCCTCAATAAGTCCAGGTGGTTGCCTATCCACGCCGAACTCCCTTGCCGTTGGAAAGTCGCCTCCAGGAGCTGCTGCTGCGATCAGAGCCATCACCACCTCACTCCCGTTTTCCGGCCACCAGCTGCCACCACTAGCCACCAGAGTCCTGCCCACCAGCTTGTCCTCACCGTCCCCTACCGGAGCTGAGTCGTTGACGGCGCCGGAGAAAGCCTCGACACATCGGTGTCGGCGTTGGAAGGAAACGAGAAGAAGGAAGGAGAAGGCCTTAGGATCAGTTTACCCGGTTCAAGACCCGGCCTAGACCCAAATGGCCCAGCCCGGTTAGATCCTGTTCAAAATCTAGCAATGTTGAAGTTTATTTTATCATGACCACGTCTAAACCTTCAAGTGATGAGCTATGTTTTGAGTAAGAATTAAACTGACAAAAATTCACCATGTATTATAAAATGTAAAAACAAAGAAAATTAGTACATTTTGAAGTGCAAAGGCAAAGAAATTTAATGGATTGTGAATTAAAATCTCATCGTAAAGTAACTCGAATGAAACCACTTACAATTTTTAGGTGTCTCTCTTTATTTATTTGGTTTTTAATTCATTCAACCGGGTATTCATATGTAATAGCCCTTGTTGTGATCCCCTGTCAACTGAACTATTTCAGTCAATCAATTTTAATTTTTTTAAGAATTTTCATTTGTTTGAGCGGTATTTCCAATTATTATTATAATTTAAAGGCTCGGATTTTTGTTGGATGCATAAAATACAAAGCGTTGCAGGTATCACATTTTCTACAAAAAGATGTTGTAAAATGACTAGAAATTTTATAAAAGACATGAGGCGGATCAGTTTTAAATTTATTTATCTGCTAAATAAAATATTCAGTCTCCTCACCATATATTAGTTAAAATATTTGTCATATTGCCCTTAAATTTTTTTATATTTCATGATTCAAAATCTCAATTGCTGCTACCACATAATTTTTAGTTGTCCGATGGAATCGGAAAGAAACCGTTTAGTATTTGTTTTAAGGGTATCCAATCAATTAACCAAGCCATTATAATTACTATAATAAACACCTGATAACTCCTGATAAAAGGAATTATTAAATATATTATTTCTAATTTTATATTCATGTTCCAAATTATTGCCGGTGACTTTGCATCTTAGCTTTAAAACCTAGCCGAAACGATTCTATGACTCAACAAAGTAAACTTTATAGATGACTCTATATTGCCTAATTTAATAATTGAGTCTTTGAATCATATTATTAAAATTATTAAAACATATTATTATTTTTTAAAATTAGTTAAATAAATATTTCTAAATAATATAAATTACGTATTTACAAATTTTAAATGTCAAAAAAAGTAATATACACTAATTACATATAACTTTTTACTTACAAAATTAAAATTTTAATAAAACGACTCCGTGACGGATTAGAGTCGACTATGAGTTAACTTCTGCTCTATCACATACTGAATTGAGACTGAGTTTTAACTTTTTAAACTATGTTTTACGTACCATTTAGGATTTGCAATTAACAACAGAACCACTATAAATCTTATAGTGGAGAATAATGACTGGGAAAAATCTCATTGTTGTCGCAAGTTAGAGAGTTGGTTGGAGTAGACTAATGCCAATACGAATTAGCTGGTTTTACTGCACACTTGAAGAAAAGTCCGCCTTATTTTTTTGTAGTACTAATATATTTGATAAAGATGCCGATTAACCGGATTTTATTCATCTTTTGTTCCTCCGGATTTGATCAAGACCACAATCGTTTCCCGACAAAGCTCTCTTGTATCGACAAAATAGCTCCTAATCAGTATCACCAATTAGCTCAACGTGATGACTTCTTTCATGGTTTTAAATAACCGGCCGGACCGACCAATGCAAACCAGTATACCAGCCATGGGAACAAAATCCGGTATAACGTAGTAATCTGGTTAAACTGTACATACCGCATATACACAAATTTGATGTGATGGCTACTACGGTACTTAAAACTACACAATTCTTTGTCAATTTTCTATCCATCAACCATTTTTATGCAGTACAAAGGAAGAAAGTTTGATGTCTTGGAGGTATATATATATACATATCCTGTAATAAAGCTAACTTCATAAATCATATCTGGTTTTAGGAAGACGATCTAAGTTGGTGTGAGTGAATTTTAATTATTTCTTTCCCAACTAGTTTAACATTATCAAGTTATACAAGTTGTGGCTTTCTTTTTAAAAATGTAATAATACTGTCTTTTGGTAGTTTAGATTGCATTGACTTTTCTTATTGTTATAATTTGACAAGTGCGACATTCTCGGTATATGTCTACTTCACTAGTAGTCTAACATATAGAAAACTAATGTAGCAGAGGTCATATTCGCATGCTAGCTTTTGACCATAAGCAGAGTCGTCATTACAAATTTAATAAACGCTTGCAATAGCTTTCTTGGTCACATCACAAGTAAGCCATTGAAGGTTTATATATGTCGTTATTATATATGTCTTTCAGATGCCTTATGATCAACTTGTTTTTATAATGTGTTCTTCAAGGATTGAAACGACGGTCCTTTCGGATGTTTCGAGGGGCGAATGTTTCTTTCCTCTCATTTTCATCTGTTAATATCAAAAGTTGCACCTATTAGTCATAGATCATGGGATCATTTCTATGATTTTTTCTAATGCTATGTATTTATTGCTCTCTAGCCTGATAACTTTTCTTAAAACAAAAATATATTTGATGTATTTTTTTTACATATATATAAATAGTTTTTAAAATTATTTAAACTAATTTTTGTAAACGAAAGTATATTTGATAATTGATGGTATTGACGTAGCGTCGTTTTAGTATGCACCTGCATTTTCAATCTGCCAAGTGCCAAGTATTGGTTCTTCCATTGTTCTTGAGTAGCTATCAGAAGTACTCGAGATGGTAACATCACCAACTAGAGACACCTAAAAGTATTTGTAGTGCCGCTCTATCAAATTCCATTGTCTGTCTTTTTCTTCATTACAGTGGGGAGTCTCGGGACAGAATCATGTTCATGTATACAACTTTCATACAGTTTTTATTCTCTGCGATGCTTGCTACCTGGTTATTATTGACTTATTGTAAATATATAGAAGAATACTCGGTGGTTCACGGCCATAAAAAAAGTTTATACATATTTAATTAATCATTTATATATGAACAATTCTTGTATAGCTATGATTTTTTTCTGAAGAATCCGAACAAGGTTACAGGCCTTAATTTGTAACCTACTAAAATTATACCCCGGAAAGAAAATCTCCAAGAAGAAAATAACACCTTCGAGAACTTACAAGTTAGCCAGAAGTTTTTTGGGTTGCACATTTTGTGTACACTGGCTGAGACAAAAATTAATATAAATAATATAAAAATTTTAATATTATCTATTTAATAATTATTTTAATAATATAAAGTAATGTGGCTTTTGACCACTGTCTGTCTCGCATATTTTAAAAAATATTTTTAAGTTTAGAAAATTTTGAGGCAAAGTAACAATCAGAGATACTTGAAATTTAAATTAAAAACATGTGTTACTTAAAGACTTGTGACTAGCAAAGTTGAGTCTTTCTTTGTTATATTATAAGAATAATAAAATGTATCATAAGAAATACTTCCCAATTTTAATTTAATTTCAAAATTATAATTACAATTTATTTTTTGTTTTTTATGTAATTTATAATTTCTTCATTCTAAATTTATAATTACTCTGTTAAGTGTCTTTAATATTTTATATGTTTATTTATCTTATCTTCATTTTATTAGAATTCTCTAATAATAATTTTAAAAGCTTTTATAATTTTTATATTTATTGTTGTGATTTTAAAATATTTTAATAGAATTAATGCAAAAAACATATTAATTATTTTATCTAGACTTACATGTAATTATAATTTAAAAATCAAAAGTCATATATAATAATTTTATTATTATATGTGCACTATGTGGGTCACACGCTAGATAATATAATAAAGTAAAGTGATTTTTGCAAGATGTCACTTATATGTATTTTCTTAAATTTAGAGAATTTTAAGAATAAAATATAATTTAAATTGTTAAATTTTATTAATCAAGGGTTCATATTACACTTTAGTTATTCCTATTTACAATATGATAATAATAATAATTATTATTATTATAATGATTCTTTCATAAAGTATCTTGCTCTTTATACTAAGTACAACATGAATACATATCTCCCTTAAATCTCTCATTACTTATTCTTATATAATATAATATAATGTGTATAATTATATAATCTGTAGGAACTTTTCCTCATAGGTTATAAAAATAAATTTATTTGCCCCAAAATTTTTCTGACGTTTAATTTTTAAATTAAATAGAGAAAACCTATTGTAATTTCATCTAATTTAATTTCAAATTTTTTATTGAAATTTGATTTATTTAATCATTATTTTATGGTGGTTCCTATAATTCAACTTTTTGATATGTATTCAGCATTTTTTTTAGAAATTCATACTTAAAAACGAAATTTTTTGAACACTAAAATTTCTTCCGTCCCAAAATTCTTACAAAGTCTCAGATAATTTTGTTTCAATTATATATATATGTATAACACGCAAGTTATTATTCTATTATCTAATATATTTTATAAAAAAAATAATATTAAAAGAAATGAAATAACATAAATTAAATACTCACGCTATAATCGTATGTAATTACTAAATGGTTGACACATATGACAAAAAAAACCCTATTTTTTCTTAAAAAAAAAAATCAATCCCTCGCATTTTTCACGAAGAAGAGGTCGGAATAAAGGAGAGCTCCATCCAATCCGACGTGGAATGTAAAAATGTGCCCTACACATCTAATCTAATCTAATCTAATCTAATCAAAAGGGCCCACGGGCGGCGGATTCTCTTCCGATTTTGCCGCGCCCTTTTTTTCGCACATTCCCCATTCTACCCCGGATTTGTCTACCCTTCCAACTCAACTCGGTTGGACTCCCCGCCCCTCAAATCCGCCCCCGGCCTTTTTCTTACGTACTCCCCCATTGGCGGACTCCAAAGCCCATCTCCAATCCACTTCACCCCCTCCCCACTCACTCCCCGGTCACCCTGCCCCTTCCACCGCCTTCCTCGACCGGCCGGGCCGGTCGCTCACCCGCCCCCACCTTCGCTTTTTCACCGCTTTCAAAATAAATATATATCTATATATATATATATATATATATATATAATATAAGATATATGTAAATTAAAAGAATCCCAAAGTCGCCTGGTTTTTTTCAAAGGCGTCGGAGTGGTCGTGGACGGGGGGTGAAGCTTGCCGATGAAAAGGACGGGATAACTCTGACGATCGGACTGGGTTTGAGGTTCGTTTTTTCTTTTGTTTTTGCTCTCGATTTCGCAGTTCTTTTTTTTTTTGTTTTTTGGGGGATTTTTTTTCATCTTGTTTGCGGTGAGGGGGGGTTTTGTAGGTGTTTCGGTGGGTGGGTTGGGGTAAAGTTTGGATTTTGGTCGATGTGGGCTCTTGTGTATCGGGTGGGGTAGGGGGTGGTTTTTGCGTCTGCTGATGGTTTTGCAACGCGAGCGATGTGTATGAGCGTCTGGTAGTCACTCTGATGAGTGGAGGAGTATCTGTGTTTTGGCGTGTTGGTTTTTATGGTAATGTTAATTTTATGGTGGATTTGTGATGATCGGTGTTTGATGTTTTGGGGGATGTGGAAAGCTTGATGCTGTGTGTTCATGAAAATTAGTGATTGCTAATATTTTTTTTGTTTTGTTTTTTTGCTTTTGATTTTTAGAGTGTTGTTCACTGATTTTTTTAGTTGCGGGCTTACCCTTTTTGCTAGTGATGTTTAGTGTTGTGATCCAGAAGATCGACGCTGCCACAGTAGTACTCTTTGTTTGTGAAAAGCACTGATCGTTGATGGACATCTAAAGCTGATGAGTATGGTTCATGTTGGGGTGTTGTCTCATTTTAGGCAGCCTCTGTTTTTTTTTTGGCCGTTTTGGAACGTCATCCATCAGTTTGAGCGAAGCGATCAATTATTTTTTTTAAAAGTATGTTTTTTATCAATTTTTTGGGGACAAAGGTATACCTTGGATTACTTTGCTATCTTTTTTGTGTATGGGAGGGGAGGGGGGAGGTTGGTCAAGTCATCGTCATAAATTTACATAATCCATATTACTGATTTCAGATATGGTTTTTAGGTTTTTTTATCCTTTTTTGTTCTACGGAAAAATTGTCTTAAATACCGATTGATGAAAGGCATATATGTTATTTATTTAATCATGGAAGTAACGATCTTGATTTCTGTCTCCATCTGCCAGGTAGAAGGATATGTTTCCAGCTTACAGTCTTGCTTTTTTAACTACTCATGCTTCCTTGTTCTAATTTATATGAAAATAGCAATTATAGTCGCCAGTTTTTTTTTTTTTGGTGATCCATCGTTCATCAATTGTTTTATGCTGAATGAGTTTCCTTGTTGTCATTGCTTGACTTTTCCCTGCTACCATGTTGCCACAAGCTCACTTTGTTATGACCCATGCAGGTGAGTTTCCTAGGGACGACACAATCATGTGTGAAAGCCAGGATGAAGGGGATCACCTTCATCTCTTCATTCTTGCATCTCAGAAGAGGCTAAACCCATTCCCAAGGCGATGGGGAAACTCACTATAGAAATTGAGGACTCATTTTCGACCTTACTCGAGCTTGCTGCTAACAATGATGTCAAAGGTTTTAGGCAATTTATCGACAGAGACCCAGTTGCTATAGATGAGATTGATATGTGGTATGGACGTAAGAAGGGGTCTAATCAGATGGTTCGTGAACAGAGAACTCCACTCATGGTGGCTGCTACTTATGGCAGTATTGACGTCCTCAAACTGATTTTGACTTTCTCCTTTGTTGATGTAAATCGGGTTTGTGGCCTGGACAGGAGCACAGCTCTTCATTGTGCTGCATCAGGCGGTTCTCTTAATGTAGTGGAAGCTGTGGAATTGCTACTTTCTGCTGGAGGTGATACATCTATTCTTGATGCCAATGGTGATAGCCCTGCTGATGTCATTGTAGCCAATCCTAAGTTACCCAGTCTGAAAATAACTCTTTGGGGAATCCTGTCTTCAAATTCCATTTCAAGCTCAAAATCAGCACCCTCTGACATAATGGCCATGACTGCAATCTCTGATTATAATTCCTCTACAATATCTCCACCTCTCTCGTCTTCTCCTGACTGTGATTCCCCTACTGCCATCTCTGATTTTCCCCCTATTGTGGCCAAATTTAACGATGCTTTGTCTTTTTCTGCACCGCCAGAGAAGAGAGTATGCTGTTGATCCGTCATTTCCGGACATAAAAAATAGCATGTTTGCTTCTGATGAGTTCAGAATGTTTTCTTTCAAGGTACGTCCATGTTCTCGAGCCTACTCACATGATTGGACTGAGTGCCCTTTTGTTCATCCTGGTGAAAATGCCCGGCGTAGAGATCCTCGCAAGTACCACTATAGCTGTGTGCCATGTCCTGACTTTAGGAAGGGTGCCTGCCGTCGTGGTGACCTTTGTGAATATGCTCATGGTGTATTTGAATGCTGGCTTCACCCTGCTCAGTACCGGACTCGGTTATGTAAGGATGGAACCAGCTGTACAAGGCGGGTTTGTTTTTTTGCTCACACTGCTGAGGAACTTCGTCCACTTTACATGTCCACAGGGTCTGCTGTGCCATCTCCACGATCAGCCCTGGACATGGCCAGTGCTATGAGCCTGCTTCCAGGTTCACCCTCATCGATGCAAATGATGTCTCCATCGCCCTTCACACCACCACCTATGTCTCCACCTGCTAATGGGATTTCGAATTCATCCTTACCATGGCCACAGCCTAATGTGCCTACTCTACATTTGCCTGGGAGTAATCATCAATCTAGTCGGCTTAGATCCTCTATTAATGCTAGGGATTTCATGTCTGATGATCTTCCAATGGTGTCTGACTTTGATGAGCTGGGTGATTTCAATTCCATTCCTCTGCAATCCCGTCTCAGCTGTGTGACAACTAACAGAGCAGCACGATCAAAGTCCACCCTAACTCCATCAAATCTTGATGACTTGTTCAATGATGAAATGACTTCATCTCCTCGTTATTTGGATCAAACTGGTTCAGTTTTTTCTCCTACTCACAAAGCTGCTTTTCTCAGTCATTTTCAGCAGCAACAAGGCATGTTGTCTCCCATAAGTACTAATGTTTTCTCACCAAAAGCTGTTGACCAGCATGCTATTCTGCAAGCCTCAGTTGGTCTTGCTTCATCCGGAAGAATGTCCCCACGTAGTCTGGATGCAATTTCTTCCATGAGTCCAAGAGTTGCATCATTTATACAGCGGGAAAAACAGCAGCAACAGCTTCGGAGCTTGAGTTCTCGGGATCTCTTTGCAGGATCAGCAAGCCGTGTTGATACTTTATCTGATAACACCAGCATGTGGCCGAAATGGGATTCCTCCAATGGCAAAGTGGATTGGGGGGTCAATGGTGAAGAGCTAAGTAAACTTAAAAGGTCCACATTTGAAATGGGAGCAGGGGGAGAACCCGACTTTTCTTGGGTTCAATCTTTAGTGAAAGATTCTCCACAAGAAAACAAAGAGAGTAGCACCGCCACCTTCACCACCAAAGAGTTCTTTTGTTACTGATCCGCCTGGTGAAAATGTGAATGCATCACAGGTGGAAACCGTGGATCATGTGGTTTTAGGAGCTTTGTTGGAGCAGATGCAACTTGATCAGCCGGTAGCTTAGTGTGGAAAACTTTTAAAACTAAGCTTGCAGAGGTAATAGTACAATCAATAGTATCGGGTACGTAAAATATTTTTTTCGTGATCCTGAGATAGGAATGGTGGAAAGAAAACAGGGACAAAGGTGGAAGGTTCATTCAGCCTTGAAAATAGTTTTGGTTTATTCATTTTCAAAAACCGTTCATGTTGTGAAGTCAAGAATGGGGGTGATGAAAACTAAAAACCTGACATAATCTTGGTCAGGAGCCCCATTTTTGAACTAAGTCACCTTGTGTTCTATTGTCATCTAGTTTATTTATTTCCATCTCTTAAAAAGGTTTAGCTATGAATGAAAAGCTTTTTTCGGCTTTTTCGTATGCTTCTTTACGAATGCCTATGTAGAGGATGATATGATGTGTCTTTTTCGTGGAACATTGTGCTCTGATCTGCTTGCCAATTATCTGGTATGGGGATTAGTCCAGATTCTGTAAACATTGTTGTATGCCTATCGCAGACTCGCAATCCAGATAATGAGCAAAGATTTATTTCTTTAAAACAAGAGCAAATATGTTACTTTCTGATCTGCAGTCGTCTTTAATTTACGAAACTACATAAATGTGTTTGTAGCGAAGCAGTTCAGAATATTCATTTATCGAACAAGATAAGAATGTTTATTTATATTATTATCGGACTACGATGATAATGGCAAAACAAACTTAGCGAGGCCTAATAGTTGGTATAACCCCACTGACTAAGTTACTCCCAGAAACATCGGTTGTTGCGTGAGGGGGTCAAGGCTTGAGGGTGTCGTAGTAATGTCATCAGATCTTCTCCTAGGAACAGGTGTTGAAGGCTCAACTTGGCCTCTATCAGCATCGGGTATCATTTGCCATATATTTTCCAGCTCCCTGACCACACCGGCCATTGAAGGTCTCCCGTCAGCTTTCTCTTGGCAGCAGCTCAAAGCTAGTGTCAGGAACTGCTCCATGCAATGTGAAGGGTGAGAACCCATTCTGGCATCGATCACCGATGATAACATGCCTGATTGATAAGCAGAGCAGACCTGGTATAAGAAAAATAATAGAACGTAAACGGCCGGCTATATTACATTTGATGGAGTGCTCTTTTACTAACTAAGACATTTTATATATTTTGGTGGGCAAGATAAGATCCAATTTACATTTAATACAATCCAGATTTTGTTGGGTTATAGACAAAGAAAAAAGAAAGAAAGAAAGAAAATCTGTAATGTGGAAGAATATCGCTGAAGATTTGAAAGTTTACCTCCTCCACAATGTTTTTGCCCAGTGATATTGGCCTCATGCCCGTCAACAGTTCTAGAAGCACCACTCCAAGACTGTAAACATCGCTTTTATCTGTAAATTTGTCTGTCAGCACATATTCCGGGTCGAGATATCCCTGTTAGAGAAGTCAAAGACGTAAGATGTCAGAGTTTTGAATTTGGTGTCAAACCCTATCGAAACCCAAGTTCAGCTGTTACAAAAAACTATAACCCAATTACCCAAGGTCCTAAAAAGTTTTTGAGTTCCATGCAACAGATTCATTCTTCAAGTTGGGGTTAAAAATGAATTCGAGAAGAGGACTTACTATGGAGCCTTTGACATTGGTAGACAATGGGCCAGGAACTGCTCCAACTTCATCTACAGCCGGAGCAAGCTTGGAAATCCCAAAATCAGCCACTTTCGGAGTCCACTTCGAGTCCAATAATATATTGCTGGATTTAATATCACGGTGGAATATAGGAGGATCTGCCTCGGTGTGAAGATAAAGAATGCCCTTGGCCGAACCTAGAGCAATTTTTAACCTTGAAGCAAAGCTTGAAGGTTCACCGGATGATGCTGAAAATTTTAATAAAAAAGGCCAACTTAAGCTTCAACATGTCTTCTAGTCTACAGAAAAAGAATTTTCTATTCTTACAAATTTGTCACAATGTATGAGAGGATGCATTACTCTTACAAGACTTTGGGGCAGAAAATTTGAGACAGTATTGAGAAAAGAAAACTTTTCTGAACTTCCAAATAGTATATTTGTGAATGCACAATCAAAATAAGGTAAATGTTTTATAAACTTACCATGGAGGAGATTATGTACGCTGCCATTTTGCATGAACTCGTATACCAACATCTAAATTGAAGAATCAAAAGAGTAGTCAGCATCAAATCTATTAGCACAACTGTAATTTAGCGCAACACAGAAAAAAAGAAGCAAGTTGAGGATCTTGTAACAAATATCAAAGGCTTTGAGGATGATCATATTTACTCTTATATGGTTCCATATCCCTAACAAGTTCGACTTTTTATGTGAAAAGTTTAAAGCCTCCAGAGGAATATTAACATACCTGTTCACCTAGTTCATCGCAATACCCTACCAAAGAGACCAAATTTCGATGATGCAATCGTGACAAAAGTTCTATTTCAGTGTAGAACTCCTTTTCGCCTTGCATAGACTCCTCCCGTGCCCTTTTAATAGCTACAACTATTCCATCAGATAGAATTCCTTTGTAAACATTTCCATATCCACCATATCCCACCTTTGTAGAGCTGCTAAACTTTTGTGTTGCCACTTCCATTTCTTTGAAAGAAAAATTTTTGAGGCCGCTCACCTTAGCAGGGATCTTTGAAGCTGCAGATGAAAAAAGTACAATGAAGCTAATGAAATTTCACATGAAAATATTTTTCGGGATCAATTATTCACACAATCACGACTTCGATTTGCAACATTTACCTTTAGACTTTCTTGACATCGGACTTTTATTTTTACGATACCATCTCATTAGAAGGAGTGCAATGGCCGTAAATAATGAAAGTGCTACAGCTAATGCGCCTAGAACAATACCAACAATTGCTCCTTTGCTCATCTCTGAACTGTCTGAGCCAAACAAGTCTAAATGGCAACATGAAATACTCTTATCATTAGTTAAACTGGCTAATTTACATCCTTTAACTTACGAAAAAAAATAAAAATATACATATAAAATAACTTTCTTCCAAGTTAATGATCTAGGAAAAATACCAGTCTGATATGGTGGGAGGAGAGTGAAGTTGAGAAACTCATGCGGTCCAAAGAAATCATCGGCAGGAATGGTCCATCTTGTGAACATGCCTCTAATTCTTCTTATTTCGGTGACATTAAATAACCGCGAAAATTTGTCCGACTCATTGTAAAAGGGAGGAAACAACCGCAGATCCATTTTCAACCTTGGTCCCTCCTCCCACATAAATGAATCAATTTGTAGCTGGTATAGAGCCAACTGAAGGCTCACTGCTAAATAGACTTGGAACCGAGTCACATGAGGAGGAAAAGATGAGAACATGGGACTTTTCAATCGGTATCCGACTCTAAGAGGTGACGCACAAAAGCATTGCCCGGGAGAATCCCGAACATATCCATAATTTTGTTCCACAGGGCAGGCATTAACAGAACAGCCAGTCTCGGGCCTCATTGTCTCAGGTTTATCACCAAAATCTTGAAACCCACAAAACTGGACAATGCTAAGTTCATTTGCATTGCTACAAACTGGATTCCCTTGAAGCCTAAATGTCAAGTTGTTAAATTACTACTTCAAACTATTGACAAATATGAAAATAATAAGCATAATTGGACAGTTGCGTATTAGAGTGCAATAAGAGGAGAAGCATACAAGAGGGAGACATTTGCAGGAGGATTTAGACGCTCCGAAACATTTGAAAGTAAATTATTCTGAAAGTTCCTGCAGAATATAAAACATAAGCAAAAGAAAACTAGTATTCAGAGTCTACAAGCAGGTAGCATGGCTCAATAAAGTAATCTTTTCCACCATTTTTCTCGTGTAATTATAGAAGGATTCGTGGAAGACTAAGCGTACAACAAACCGAATTAATTCTTACAATACAAGTGTCTTGTTGTTGCTGATAACCACGTTTTCCCAAATGGAAGAGGAAACTGTTCCACTCAATGAATTATTCTCCAAGGACCTGAACTCAAAAATGGTCGGAGTGTTTTACACATACAATAACAGGATTCAGTAACAATACAAATTCAACTGACGGTGAGATTCTAATGCACTGGCAAATCTAAATACAAAATCATAACAATGCAAACCAACAAGCACTCACAATCTTTGGAGTGAAGGCAATTCTGAGAAGCTGGTTGGAATCGATCCATTCAGCTGATTGTTTGACAAGTCACTGTTGATATTCTCCATAGAGGTTAGTTTTCAATTACAAAAAACGAAAGATGAATCCACAGGATACTCCAAATTTTTAATTTTTGACTCACATTGTTGTGATATTTCCAGAAAAGATTTCCAATTGCAATACTTCCACTTAGCCTGTTCCAGCTCAAATCTCTGCAAATGGCAAAACAGAAAATTGTGAATCTTCCATCCAAGGTTTTCTGCTTAGCTCTTTAGTTACAAGAACTTACATATAGCTAAGTCTCGGACTCAGGCTGAGGTTAGGGACAGGCCCTTGCAAGCTACAGTTCCTAAGACTCCTGCATGGAAGTCAAAGCTCAATATAGCTATTTATTCTGAATATTGCATTGATCAAATTCTAAAATCCCCAAATAAAATGAACTTGATTTTTTTTTTTGGATCTTTGATAACCACATGAGCTCCACTCCTACTTTTTTCACAAAAATAATTTATGAGAAAGCATAATAATTGCCTACATAACTGATATGCAGCTGACAAGAGTCTTACAGTCTTACAATTTTATTAGCCTTGTCATGTTGCTAAAAGAAGCTGGAATTTCACTCCCCTCAAAGTTGTTGTTGTCAAGCTGACTGCAGCAACATTTCGTTTAGAACAAACAATTTAACTGGTGCTAGCTAATGTATAAAATGTGCAAATAGAAATGCTTGCAAAAGAGTTGAAGTGAAAAAGGACATCCGAGCTAAATTCTGCAGAAGGAATTTCAAGATCAGCCAATATAAGTTGACATTATAACAGTTATTCAAACACCAACACTGCTTGTAAGCATATCTTCTTTCCATTGTCTCCTATCCTAACTTTTTCCGAGTTACACTATCATGGCCGTTTTATCTAAGACGACAATTTTTTTCTGACAACTTTAACTCAAAGAAGATCAAATGCAAAAGACATACAGAATGCGCAGTCTTGGGAACTCTGAAAACTCTGGTGGAAGAAAGCCAGATAAATTGTTATTATCAAGCAGCCTGCAGAGATGGAAACCAAGAATGATCAACAATTTTATAAGACAATCATTTGTCTCCAAGAACATTAACGACCAACATCAATTATTAGAAAAAATATACATGCCAAATTCAGAAGGAAAAAGATCGTTTGACTATCAGAGGTTATATTTCAGAGTTCAACTCCAGCTCTTCTTAGGTAGCATGGTAGTGCTACACTCAACACAAAACTAGCATCATCGATAGCCCTCAGGTGGTGTTTATTCACACTCTTTCAGGTTAAGCTTCTCTGTCTTTATGTGAGTTAATATTCTCGTTGTATTCATTTTCTTGTGGCTCATAAAGAATTTACCATCATATACAGACCAAGGACAGTAGAGCTGCCTATATGTCACGCATTTTCTTGCAGAAAAATATGATAAGTGCCCTCCATCAGTTCTTGAGTGTAAAAGAAGCATCATTATTCAATTATGATTTTCACGTTTACACATAATGCAGGAAGCATTAGCCATATTAATGCATTATGAATCATACCACCGTCCAAACGAAACATGGTTGTACACCATAAAAGCTTTATGCAGATACTCACAAATGGATCAGGCTTGGTAATCTGGAGAGCTCAGGGGGATTTGCCCACTTATTGAATTATTGTTCAAGTGGCTGTTAAACAGAAATATCAACAATATGAAGTAAGAACAGCTATTTGTCCACATATGGCTGCATAAAAATGTTTTTAAAAAAAAGAAAGGACAACTACAAATTTCAACTTAAAAATAATGACAACTTACAAATGTCTGGTCTTGTTCAAATTTGCAAAGGAACTGGGCAAAGGCCCAGAAATGTGATTCTGATCAATTTGCAGCCTGTCCAGGTTAGGAAGATATCCAAGCTCTTCAGGCAAGAGCCCCGTTAAATTATTTCCATTCAGTAATCTGTACACACATGACCATTAACTACAATTCGTCATCCAACATCGTTAGGAGTAAACGTGCAGGGGAGAGAATAAAATATTATTAAAACTTTCCACTCAATTTATGTGACAATAAAGCAACATTATTAAAACCTGGTCAAGAAAGACTGACTCTAGCAGACTAAGAAATAAATCACAAAGAATGTGACCATATACAGTCATACAATTTGGTTAATCCAGGCAATGTTACCGGGCAGTTAACACTAGTGTAATTTACTCTTATTAATAAAAAAAATTTAATACTGGTTTCTCGTAAATGTAAGAAATTTAACTTATCAAGATATAATTAAAAAATAATAATAAATTAAATAATCACAGTCTATCTTTTTATTTAATTAGGATGTATCTTTAAAATTAAATTCAATAAGAATTTATGTTCTAAGTGAGAAACAATTGAACAATTACATTGAGAAGAAAAGATTTACAGCAATGCAGGAGGGTTTTATATCTACATAACTTGATAGGCAAGCATCTCAACATTCCTATTTTTGAAAACTAAGACATTTACAGAAATACCCTCCCTTATACATTCCAAACATTACACTATCATTATACATTCCTAACATCCCCCCTCAAGCGAGACAGAGGGACAATGCCGAGCTTGAAAACATTGGCAGAGAAAGGTCGAAGCAGCAGGGCCTTGGTGAACATATCAGCCAGCTGATCCGATGAAGAGACATGTTGAGTTTGTAGTTTGTGCAAGGCAACCTGCTCCCTAACATAATGATAATCAATTTCGATGTGTTTGGAACGAGCATGAAAAACAGGATTCACAGTTAACTGTAAGGCACTAAGATTATCACAGAATAGAATTGGACAAGACGATTGTGAGATGTGAAGATCAGTGAGAAGATATGACAGCCAAGTAATTTCAGCAGCAGTGATTGCCATAGCACGATATTCTGCTTCAGTGCTACTACGAGAAACAGTTGGTTGTTTCTTGGCAGACCAGGAGATGCAATTAGCACCAAGAAAGGTACAAAAACCAGTGGTAGAACGCCGTGTTTGAGCACAACCAGCCCAATCAGAATCAGAATAAGCACGAAGAGAGAAATCAGTGTGAGAGGATAAAAATTGACCATGATCAATGGTGCCTTTTACATATCTAAGAATCCTCTTTACTTGGGAAAAATGGAAATCAGTTGGTTGCTGCATGTGTTGACAGACAGAATTTACAGCAAAAGAAATGTCAGGTCGAGTAAAGGTAAGATATTGAAGAGATCCAACAAGTTGTCTATACAAAGTGGGATCATGAAATGGAGGAGAATTGTCTGGTGGTTGAAGCTTATAGGCAATTGGAGTTGAGAGAGGTTTGGCATCAAGAAGACCTGCCTTCTTTAAAAGGGAAAGAGCATATCGTTGTTGAGACAGGAAAAGACCATCAGGCAAGGATTGAACCTGAATCCCAAGAAAATAGTGGACATGACCAAGATTTTTCATTGCAAATGCAGTATTCAGTTCCTGTAAAAATCGATCAAGTAGAGGAGAAGCATTCCCTGTGATTAACATATCATCTACATATAGAAGTAGGACAACCAAATCACCATCCTTGTTAAGAACAAATAGAGAAGGATCAGCAATACTAGAATAAAACCCTTGTGAGAACAAGAAAGAGCTGAATTTATCAAACCAGGCACGTGGAGCTTGTTTCAAACCATATAAGGCTTTATTTAACTTGCAAACATAGGATTTATGAACTGAGTGTTTAAAGCCTGGTGGTTGAGAAACATAAATAGTTTCCTGAAGCTCTCCTTGTAAAAAAGCATTTTTAACATCGAATTGGCAAATTTTCCATTTCTTGACAGCAGCAAGAGAAAGGACAGTGCGAATAGTTGCTGGTTTAACAACAGGTGAAAAGGTTTCAGAAAAATCTACTCCATGCTGATTGAAGCCTTTTGCAACAAGTCGTGCTTTAAAACGATCAATTGTATCATCTGCATTGTATTTGACACGAAAAACCCACTTTGTTCCTATAACATTCATATCAGAGGATTTTGGAACTAACTCCCATGTGTTATTTTCCTCTAAAGCCTGAAGTTCTTCTTTCATAGCTTGTAGCCAACCAGGATGATCAAGAGCTTCTTTAATAGTCTGAGGTTCAAGAGCAATGTGATCAGGTTTTGTGGTAACCATTAAGGCATATTTTGGATTAGGTTTAACAACACCTAACTGAGACCTGGTGACCATGGAGTGACGAGGTTTGTCAGGAAGGACTGAATGATCATGACTAGGATGAGGAGAATTAGGAGTGGAAGATGAACAAACAGCAGTAGGGACTGAGAATTCAGAGGAATGTGGATGAAGCAAAATAGGAGATGACTGTGAAGAGGATGATGGAATGACAGCAGGAGGAGGAATAAGATCTGATTGAGTGATTGTGAAGGGAATCAGATCCATGTAAGTAGAAATGTCTGAGGTAAGTGGAACACAACGAGCAATCTTTTCCTGAGAAACAGATTTGTAAGGAAAATGTTGCTCATCAAAGAGAACATCTCGAGAAGTAAAAAACTTCTTGGAAGGAATGTGATAACAAAGGTAGCCCTTGTAGTGAGATCTGTAGCCAAGAAAAACACAAGGCAAAGACCTTGGCAAAAACTTGTGAGCATTTTGAGACCTTAAAGAAGGATAACAGGAGCATCCGAAAACTTTAAACAATGAGTAGTTAGGTTGTTGTTTGAACAAGGCAAAATAAGGCGAAATGTTCTCTTTTAAAACAGATGAAGGTCTTCTATTCATAAGATAAACTGCTGTGGAGAAGCTTTGTGTCCAAAAAGAAGATGGAACATCACTATGAAACATTAAGGACAGTCCAACTTCAACAATTGTACGATGCCTTCTTTCAGCCCTACCATTCTGCTGGGGTGTATGTGGACAAGAAACTTGATGAATTATACCATTAGACGAACAATAGGATTGCATTTTGGCAGATATGAATTCACCACCACCATCAGATTGTAAACACTTAATATGTGTAGAAAATTGTCGTTGAACATACATATCAAAGGCTAGAAAGACAGAATAAAAATCTGACTTATTTCGTAAAGGATAGAACCATGTGAACCTTGTGCAATCATCAACAAATATGACATAGTAGCGAAAATTGTCAATAGAAACAATAGGAGCTGGACCCCAAAGATCACAATGTACTTTATCAAAAGGATTAATGCAACTAGTTGGACTGTTTGAGAAGGGTAATCGAGTAGACTTTGCTAGCTGACAACTAGAACAAACAAAGGAAGATTCATCTGCATTCTCAAAATCTATTAAGAGTTGATTTTTGAGCTTCAAAAGTACATCAGCAGAGCAATGCCCCAATCTAGAATGCCAGAGAGACAGAGTTGGTTTTTGAGTTTTGCTGGAATAATAGCCAAAATGCTGAGACTGATGAATCTTGTAGAGACCACCAGCTTTAGATCCTTCAAGAATTATTCGTCCACTCCCTCTGTTAGTAACAGTAAAACCAGTAGGAGTAAATTGAAAAACACAATTGAAGTCAGTTGTAAACTGACTGATTGATAATAAGTTTTGCTTGAGATCAGGAACATGTAGAACATTCTTTAAGGTAATAGATCCAGACGAAGTAGTAAGAGTAACATGACCAATATTCTGAATAGGCAGCTTGTTTCCATTTCCAATTAAAACACTTTCAAAGCCAGGATAAGTTGTATAAGTGTCGAAGATATGCAGAAAAGGAGTCATATGAGATGACGCACCTGAGTCAGGAAGCCATTGATTAACATCATCAGTCTTAATTTGAAGAGCACTGAGTGCTTGCTGAACAGCTTTGGGATCAGACTGAAGAGATGGAACTCGAAAGTCCTTGTTAAATCTTTTGAAACACTTATGAGCAGTGTGACCAGGTTTAAGACAAATTTGACAGATTGTCTTGAAAACCCTAAGAGCTTCCTTTAATTCTTCCTCATTTCGAATAGGTTGCTTAGGACCAAAAGCCACCGCATTGGAAGTTGGTGAGAATTGTGTTGTGTGTATGGTGGTAGTAGCTGGAGCAAAACCTCTCTTGTCAGAAGAGAAAACTGAAGAAACTGAGTTCGATTTCAGGCTTTTATGAGCTGCAAATGCAGCTGGAGATACAACATCAGAACTGGATTGAAGAAGAATCCGAGACTCATAACTGTGTAGCATGGATAAAATTTCAGAATAGTCAGGTAGAGGTGGTCTGAGAATCATGGTTGTAAACATCTGATAGTTCGTTCCAAGTCCATTTATCATCCAAAAAGATTTTCGATCATCAGATAGGGGCTTTCCAATTGCAGCAAGTTCATCACAAATTGTTTTGTACTTGGATAGATAGTCATCAAGAGAGTCATACTGTTCACGCTTTAGAATTTGCATCTGATGATTTAGAGCAAGTTCCCTATCCATCGTTGCCTTAACAAACTTAGACTTTAAGGCATTCCAAACATCAGCAGCAGAATCAATGCCAATAACTTGAGCTAAGATTTCTTCACTTAAAGTACCAAGAATCCATCCTTTAATCAGTTTATCAGTTCTTTTCCAAGCACAGTAATCAGAGTTTGGCATGATTTGTGTAGTAGAATCAGGCAACTGATGAATAATAGTTTGAGGTGGTGAAGGAATTGTACCATCCAAAAAACCAATGCATCCTTGAGATTCAATTAAATTTGTAATCTGAGATTCCCACATTAGATAGTTCTTTGCATTGAGCCGAAGAGTAACATAAGAAGGTGCATGAACATGGATAGGATAAGGAAATTTTATCAAACATTGTGAATTAATAGAACTGGATGCAAATGACTGCCCAGCGACTTGATGAGAATTAAATGTAGGAAACCATGGATATGACATGACATGATCAGCAAAGGAAGAGTCGATAGTAGATTCTAAAACAGCAGCCTGATGAGATTCACCAGAAGAATTTGAAGCCATAGATTTCAATGTCAAAAGCAAAGAACGAAGTATCGACAAAAACAGAAAAGTTCACCAAAGAACAGAGTGTTCTGCTTCTTGCCGAAGAACAGAGTGTTCTGCTTCTTGCCGGATGTTTTGAAGATCGAAAACACTTTGCTCAAACAGAAGAAACGAAGACCTTGAAGAAAGAAGCGGAAGCAAGATCTTGACGCTCTGGTACCATGAGAAACAATTGAACAATTACATTGAGAAGAAGAAGCAATTACAGCAATACGAGGAGGGTTTTATATCTACATGACTTGACAGGTCAAGCATCTCAACATTCCTATTTTTGAAAATCTAAGACATTTACAGAAGTACCCTCCCTTATACATTCCAAACATTAGATTCAATTATACATTCCTAACACTAAGATATTAGAGTATTATATAGTTTATCTCACTATTCTATTTTTATCTACTCCCATTAATAAAAGTGGAATACAATACAAGCCTGCAAATAAAAATGAGTTTTAGCCAATTAAAATATAATAAAAAAATATAATAAAAGTATTTTCTAGTGTGAAGGATCACAGGTTCGCCCCCAACTAACCTTAATTTTTAACTTATTGTAAAAAAATAAAACAAAACCTCTCATTACCGAGGGTCACAGTTTTAAACCCGACTAATCTTAATTTCTAATTTATTATTAACAACATTTACTCTACTCACCTTGAAAAAAATAAAAAATAAAAAATTAAATTATTATAGTTTCTCTTCTCATTTAATTGAGATTTATATTTAAAATCAATTAGAGTCTGCGTCTAAGATATTAAATTATTATATTCTATTTTATTATTCAATCTATATATAAAAGTAAAATTTATATGTAGTATAAGTAGCGCATGACACGCACTTTCCCTAGTAATCTCATTAAAAGTAAGAGATTTAATCAATTAAAATATAACAAAATAAAAATAATAAATTAAATAATTATAATCTACTTTCTCATTCAAGTAGGATATTCTACTTTTAAAATAAAATTCAATAATAATTTATATCAAAGATATGAAATTATTATATAGTATATCTCATTATTCAATAAGATTTTATCTATAAAGTTAGAGTTCATAAGTTGCACATGGAGCTATTTCTTGCCTAAATTGCCAAGGCGAGGTGAAATTTTGCGAAATTTAAGAAAAAGGGGTACAATTTGAGGAGATTTTTTTCGCAAAAACTCAAAAAATACCCCACCCACTCATCTTCTTCCTCGCTGGCCTTCAATTGCCATCGCCGTGGCTGGTTGCAAAAGTCGACAGTGGATTAACCCAAAACGGTTAAGAGGCCAGGCTCGGTCGCCGATGACACTCTAAGATGGATAGCGACTTTTTTGTAAAAAAAAAAGGGGTAGATGGAAGAGGTCGGGCCCGACCGGCCTTGGTCAAAAACAAACCACTGGTGACACTAAAAGGGGGATTTTTATTTGTTTTTTTGTTTTAATAAATATGGGTCGTCCTTATGATCGGACAACCCAAATTAAAGCAAAGGCAGAAAACTCTTTCTACCCGAGGTTGAAAATTTTTTTCATATATATATGGGTAAAAGTTTCCTGTGCAAGGGCAGAAACCCTTACCTGCGCCAGGATAATCTGGGTCGTCCGATTTTGATCCAACGGCCCAGATTTGATCAAAAAAATTTCCACCACTCCCCTCCTTCGCCGGCGGCCCGGCGGAGGGTGGGCGAGGCGAGGGCGGGGGCGGCGGTGGGCGGAGGCAGGGGAGGGCGGCGTCCGGGATTCGGCCGCGACCGGTCGGGCGGGGGTGGGCGAGGCGGAGCGAGGCAGCGTGGTGGGCGGAGGAGAAGGGGAGAGCCGGCGGCGTGGCGGCGGGTGGGAGGTGGGCAGGGTGGGGGGCTGGTGGGCGGAGGGTGAGGGGCGAGAGGGAGCGAGCGCGCCCTCTCGCCCCTCACCCTCCGCCTACCGCCCCCATCCGCCCGGCCCGCCTCGCCCGGCCCCCGCCTCGCCCCGGCCCGCCTCCCCGCGCCCGCCGCCACTCAGCTCCGCCCACAACCACCGCCCCGCATTCCCCCCCACCCTGCGCCCCCACCCCCCTCCCTCGCTCGGCCACCGCCTTGCCTCCGCCAGAGACCGCCCTGCCCCTGCCGCCCGCTCCGCTCGGCCCCCGCCTCCCTCCGCCACCTCCCACCGCCCCGCCCAACCCTGGCGACGTCATCACCGTCGTCATCGGCGCCGGAGGAAGGAGTGGGCGACAACGGCGACGACGGCGCCAGAGGAAGGATTGGGGGTGCCCAATCTGGGCCGTCCTTGTGATCAGACGGCCCAGATTAAATTTAAATTTATTTTTTAAAAAAAATCCTAATTAATCTGGGTCGTCCTTATAATCGGACGGCCCAGATTATTCTATGGCGCGGGCGCTACTCTGCCTTTGGCGCAGGGTAGCGCCCCTCTATATATATATATATATATATATATGATGTGATTGGGTGAGCCACGAGCAGAAAAAGTTTTTTGCTCCAAGCTTTAATTTGAACCATTTGATTATAAAAATAACCCAAATTAATCATTTAAAAAAAATAAAAAACCCTACCACGCCCCCTAATGCCTCCAACAGTGGCCGTGTTGGCTAAATTCGGATGTTGGGCATCTTGACAAGGTAAGTCCCACAAATTTGGCCTTTAAAAAAAAAAATTCTTGCCACTGTAGGTTAGACCAAGTTGTGCCTTAAAGAAAAAAAAGAAAGTGGCCAGCTACCACGTTCTAGCCAAGATCAGCCTTATGATTGGACTACCTAGATTAAACTCGGGCAAAAAACTCTCACCGCCCCAAATTGAGATAAACTTATATATATATATATATATATATATATATATATATATATATATATATGCGCACGCGCGTATCAAACAATGTAAAATATGTGTACTTGACCATGGAAAAGTGAAACCAAACTTACAGCAGCTCCAAAGAAGTAATCTTTGCAATATCCCTTGGTATGCCTCCGCTTATATTATTCCACATTAAGTCCCTTCACAAAGCAAAATGAAAAATATAGATGCATATGTAACACTAGGTACAGGCTTCATATAATATACTAAGAAACATAATTTCAATTGCTTATAGCAGCTGGTAATGCTCACAAGATTTTCAGGCGAAATAGATTGCCCACTCCAGGCGCTATGGTTCCAGAAAGATTCATATTCAGCAAATGCCTGCAAACAAGATTAACATTGAGAAGGGTAGATATGTAAGTATTCAAGTAAGGTCTAGATCAGTACTGTAGAGTATAGATTTTGTCCATGTTATGAGCTAGGTTCGACTACTAAATTATCGACCATTAATTCATGCAATATGATAAGACAGTTATGAAAATGAGCTTGGAAGCTTTGAGCCATGCAAAATAAGCTCTTGATGCTCAATCTATACATCTGATTCCATTTCATTAGATGGAGCCAAAATATATGAGATATGCTGCTTTTGTGGAACGTACAGTTCTTGAATGTGAAGGTAACCATCATCCAGAGGCGCATCAGAACAGCCAACACCAGTCCAATTGCGCATACATGGATCCCCTCTTCCCCAGTTGCCCAGGAAGTTCTGAGAGTCCACCAGGTTTGTCCTTATAGCCCTCAATGCATCAACTGCAATAGTAGATTCCGAAACCAGTCGCAACATCAGTTTTCATAAGTTGAATTGTAAATATATGCTGTACACGCATATACACGAGATTATGAAGTATATTCATGGTATTTGTAACAAGCTTGTATGATAATATTACCTTCTGCTGGATCGGTAATCTGGCCGTCCACAAGGGAGAAGCATAGTAAGGAACCATAAAGAAGCATAGACAACAGAAAATTTCTTACACCAGGCATTTCGTCTGTGATCTGAAGACCATTTATCTATCATTAATTAGTAGCTTCAAAATGATAAGAAGAGCAAACAGTACTCAAGTGAATTCTACCATGAAAATCATTCACAAAATACCTCGAAGTGTGTCTTACTGCTCGTCCGAACTTATAATCGCATCAAAATGGCTAGATAGCTAGCTGCTAAAATTTGCATTAATTTGAAATTATCACAACAAAAAGAACATCACAAGAAATGATAGAAATTACCCAACTGCATGATGTATACAATATCACTGTTTGTTCAAGCCTAGCCTCGGGTAAAAGGGAAGAATATATTAACGGAGCTGAATTTGGTAGTGAGGAGGAAGAGCAGAGACTTTCGCAGAAGAGATCAGCATGTCGGTCACCGCAAACGCGGGGAAGATTACGACTGTTAGTGGTAATTAACACATTCTGATTTTTTTTTCTTGAACTGACGACAATTAGAAGATTTTGACAAAGCATTAGTAGAAACTGATCATAGCAAAAATCCATATTCAACGACGGGTTAAATTATGTGATTTGGTTTGAGAAAGAACAAGAACATATATACACATAAATAACGACTACTCATTTGTATAATCTCATGTCAACGGATAAATTAACCACTGGCGTTACTTTTTGACAAGCAACATCTCTCTTGTTTATCTTCGAATAATTAATTTAATTATCATTATCAATCAAAATGCACAAAACATTGTAAGGTAACGGTAACTGTTTATGTGTCATGGCAGAAAAACAGTGGATAGAATAAACATATACAAGCCAGGTTTGAATTCATTTCCTAATTAAATAGTGCAATATTAAAGGTTTATATTTTATATGACAAACCCGGGTACGCAGTGGACTTTGTAAAAAATTAAATCTAAAAACAGATATAGTCATATCCCATTTTATTTTATTCATTCTTGATCGACTTATCTCCCTAAGATGACGATTAACTAGGAAGATTATCACCTTGAAAAGGTCCAACGATGCGGGAATTAGCTGGCACTGCAACTGCTAAGTACTACGGCCTATTAACAATTGTATTTTTATTAAGTGTGATGTTCCATCACAAGTTGTTACTTGTTAATATCTTGAATTATGCAAGAAGTCTAAGCATATATGCGTATGATTAATACTATAAACATAAGTCAAATTGTTCAAGGATTAGGTACACCACAAGTTGGTAATATTTTGGCCCAAATTATGGTATATAGTATAGATGAAGTTGCTCGAACTATTAAACTTTAGGGACTATTCTTGTGCAAAATATGGCCAAGCTAGGCGGTTCCATTCCTTCCCCCTCGCCACCTGCCAACTGGCCACCAATCAGGTTGGATCAAGTGGCGCTCTGGCAAGGCGCCAGGTTGGATTGGGTTGGTGGGGGGATTTACTATTCTGGGAAATTATCATAAATAATTATTTTTTAATATTTTTTATCATAAATAACTAAAAATTTAAACTCATATCAAAGATAGTCGGATCTCGTATTTTTATTTCATGCGCAGCCAATTCATGCATTTTAAAAATATTTGACTCATAATATTTATTTTATAGATATAAATAATCTTTATCTAATTTCAAATTTTTTGAACATATTTTTCTTACATTTTATATGATAATTGATATTTTAGTTTTTTAAAAAAAATTATTTATAATAAAAATATATTAGATGAAACAAAAGTTTTAATAAAATATGTCAATTTCAAATTCAAATTTAAACACCCAAATTTTATTTTATTTTATTTTATTTTTATTTTTGATAGTCCGAAATTCAATTTATTTTTTACGGTCCAAAATTCAATAAAAAATATTTTTTACTTTTTTAGCTCATCATAAATAATGTAATTTTAGAGTTTTTTTTATTTATTAGTCATTTTTTAATTATATATATAAATTTACTAAAAATATAACTTTTATCCATTATCAGACTTTGGCATTAAAAAAATAAATTTTATACGCATTTTTTTCATTAAATACAAAATGATGGAATTTGGTTATCATTGATATAAAAGTAGTTATATCTAATATAATTTTGTAAATTTTGATTATTTTTTAAAGAAAATTTTGAAATCTCACTATCTATGATATTTTCCCTTCTATTTTTTATTACAAATTTAATTTGAATTGTCCTTAAAATTTTGCATCATCATAATTGGACGTCCTAAATTAAGATGGGCTATAAGATGATTTTGACCCAAAAAAATGTCATTAAGCTCTCATAACGATAACCTCTGGGTCGTTAGTACAAACCTCTTCTACGAAAATCTCATTAACAAAATCAACCTACGGCAGATCCATCATGGTCTACTTCTTTAGTGTCATTGACTTCGGCCGTTCTGTCAGATAATCGCCAGCCTCTACATGACCAATTATCGAGACGCCCACCTCTTAGGGTTCACGAGCCCATAATGCATCGTTTTTCACATAATTTTTTAAGCAAATGACAAAAATTGAGCTCGATCAATGAATAAAGTAAAATTTCATATACTACTATCTTTCAAATTGCAGCTTGTTAACATAATTTTAGATAAAATAAAATAATTTTGTCTCTTTGCGTTCATGTCTGTAGTTTGGACACCGATCGAGCACCGTATATATTGCCCACTTTGATCATTACGTAATTGGTTCTTCAAATGCTTGCCTTCCAATCACTCCACCGAGCAGTCTCACCTTGACCTTCGTCCATATATGGATTATTGATTTATTTCATATTGAGCAATCGGCGGATATTTAGAGCCTAAGAAGGTTTATTAATATAAACTCATCATTTTATGAATGAGTCAATTTTTTTTCTTTTTCTTATTTGATGGAAGATAAATTACAATCTAAAACCTTATTATGCACCTGATCATCACGCCTTATCAATAAAGGCATCCACATTGTTCTATCCATGATCCCTATTATATCATTGTAGCTAGTCTAGAGTAATTATAGTAGGGTAATAATTACGGGGGGAAAAAGGTGGAAATGCACAACTTTTGATTTAAGAATATTTAAAGTAACTTTTATGAATATGCATAAGATATATTTGCATCACTTTGTTCCTCATGATAATATAATATTAAGCTACTAATTGAGGTGAGTATCATTATATGAAGTCAATCGGCAAAGTTAAGCTGCGAGACTTGCGGTGGCTTCTTCTTGCTATTGCTTTACACCGAAAATCTGTCTTCCTTTTTAAGTATGTGGGAAGAATAAATGATGGCGAAATGCCCTCCTTTCCTATGCCTTACTCACAACGAAACATCATGTATTCCACCATTGGAAACCAACCAAAATAACTCTATTCAGTCTTAAACAATAAGCTTCATTAACTTGGGCATGCAGGTCACCCGCATATTTCCACTCTTCACACTATAAATCACTCAAATACAAAACATCAATCCACCCCTCTCTAACATTTTTGTTACTCTAAGCAGTACTCCCACATGCAAAAAGTTTGCTAGCGTTCCTTCGCTACATCTACAGAATCATTTATCAGAACCTGCACATCATCTACTTTGCAAGTCCATTGATAAGGAGATCTGATCCCCATAGTGCAAATTTATCAGCAATCACCACCACACCCCTCCATGGCAGAGGACCATGAAGCTCTTTTCCGGTCATTTCCATGCGAAGATTACTACGTCCAAAGCCCCTCGATGGCCTCCCAAGCAAACAGTCCGGACTGCCGCCACCACTCCTCGCCTTACCTCTCCGGCCACTTCCCTCTGGAGGCCTTTGCGCCGCCGCCCATCGCCTCCAACCCCTGTCCAGAGGCCTCCCGCTTCGTCCTCTCCAACTACTCCTCCTCCCGAGGCTCCAACAACTCGTTTGTGCGTGAGAAGAAGATTGGATACGACCCCCAGAGCCATGACATCACAAGGAGTGGATGCAATATGGAGGACGTCGACCATGGGCTTTTAATGAAGGCCACCGGAAAGACACCAATATTGGAAGATGATGATGATGAGATTGAATTCATTGGGTCTAGTAGGAGATCATCAAGAGGTATTATTGAGGTTTTCTCCTTCGGCTACTCATCTGCTTGGTATTGCATTGTTTTCCAGTTCGTGTGGAAATTTGTGGTCAGTGTGGGATTGGCTTTGCTGGTGTTCTTTCTCTTCACAAGACCTCCTCCGCCCAAAATGTCTGTTAAGGTTTGGCACACTATGCTTACACTCACAAGCATCAAATTATCATATCATGCACATGAACATACAGTAAATGTAAATACATTTGTGATCTAAACATGAAATATATTTTGTTAGATATAATCGGATAGAAGTAGTAAGGAGAATTATACTTGCTTTGGTGCTGTGAGGCACTGCTCCACTATAATTTAAATTTGGATCCGGGTCGATCATGTCGATTCAATTCAATACACCAAAGCTATTGAGGTTCATAATGGAAAAAGCTAGCTGGATAGCAATACATTTCTGCAGTCTCATAATCTCGTTGGTTACAGTTTCTTGATTAATGTAGGTGGCAGGGGTGCGAGAATTTGTGCTAGGCGAGGGAGTGGACAACTCGGGTGTGGCCACCAAAATCCTGGCCTGCAACTGTTCTATCGATCTCGAGGTTGACAACAGATCAAAGTTCTTCGGACTTCACATAAGGCCTCCGGTCATGGACATAGCTTTTGGCCGCCTCACTTTCGCCACCGCTCAGGTTGGAATGTTAACCCTTAGCTCTGAGTAACACATCGCAGCCATTACTGATCAACAGTCAATACTCAAGCAAAAACAATAATCACGCCCGGCATGAATCATGGCTATGGGCCGACCACCAAAGTGACTTAGATGGAGGATAGAATGATGAACAAACTTTACAACCCGAAACTTTACAACGTATACATAGTTTGATCTACACTTTACAGTAGTAAAAGTAGCGGCACCATACGTTTTTAGTAGGAAGCTTTTTCTCAGGTAAAAACAAATGATAGACCCAAATTTATATGTGTGTCATTTGATTCTATGTATGTGGTAATACAGGGGGAGGAACTGTATGTAGCAGGGGATAGTTCGGTGACATTTCGGTTGAACATCGGAACCAAGAGAAGGGCCATGTATGGGGCAGGGAGGGCAATGGAAGACATGCTACAATCTGGACAGGGGTTGCCGCTGCTCATCAAAATACGGCTGCTATCCAGGGTTCGAGTGGTGTGGAACCTCATCCGGCCAAGGTTCGGCCACCGCGCCGACTGCCTACTCGTGCTCAAGAACAGATACGACCGGAGGCACCGTACTCAAGTTTACAACAGCAATTGCACTACCACCTTCTACACGTAGCTAGCCATTGAATGCGTTTTACCAACAGAAATCGGCTTTCCTAAGTATGAATATGAGTCTGTCATTTATATTTATATATGTTTATGTGTCTTCAATTCTATAATGATTTGTAGAATATCAATGTTGCGAACTTGTATGAGTAGGGTTTCATGTATTAACTCATATGAAAGTCTTTCATATGATTCTCGATGAGGACAAAAAATCCCCTAATATGCAAGTGAAGTTTCTCCTTGAGCTTTTAACTTGATCCATTAATCTAGATCAGAGTTTGACAACGACGAAGGAACGTAATGTTTTGGCATTCTCATGAAGTGCCCTCCAATTGAGGCCTGCAGAGACGGTGAGCATCACAATCAAAAACTTTTGCTCACCACTGAACTTGACTTAATGCATGTACACAAGCCACGTTCATTTCCTCCATGCATTAAATAACTTCGCCTCTATATATATCCATATCATACATTAACTGGCCGGAATTCAATCCACTTTAAACATGGCCAAGCAAATTTTGGTCGCTTTTCTCCTTGCGTTTCTTGATGTCTATGCTTTGATCTCCATCGGCCCAGGTGATTAGCTATTGATTTAAACTTTTGATATGAATTTCCTCTCTTCTTCTTCCCATTCTACACATGCATGGTCTTGAAATTGTTGTTTTATTTTTTGAATAATTTAACTTGTCTTCCTGATCTTATGTGTGGGAATAGTCGTGGATAACACTTTCGCCGGCCGGTGCAGGGATTTGGGAAGCGAAGCCTTGGAAGATTGTAACAGAGACTGTCAAACAGGCTCTAGCAAATGCGTTGACGAACAGGCTGTGGCAAATCTGTTTGACGAACATCCATAGTTCACTTGTACTGCTTCTAGTTTCAATACCATATATTCACTCAGGACGCTAATTTGTTATGTGCAATTTTTGGTACGTTTGCTTGTCTTTAAATTATACAAAAAAAATAGAAAATTTATAAGTCACAAATCTTCTTGTATTTTGATGTTTTAAAGTTAAGTCAAAATAATTTTTAATTTTGGTCAAAGTAAACATACGTGAAAATTTTATAAAATAATATTTTTTTATAGAAATAAAAAAAATTAAGGAAAATTTTGAAAAGCACGTGTATGTGCCCATGGAAACAAATATATTATTTTTATCTTATTTTTTTACTATTTAAATATATATGGGAAACTTTAAAATTTTTATGTCATTTAATCTCGTTATATTTCTATTTAATAACATTAACGTTAATTTTATGTCAACCAAACTTATGCAAGCTTTTAGAAAAGAAAATATTTTAGTACGAAAACTAGTTAGTAATTCGTGTATGACTGAATTATTGTAACACCCCGTTTCGGCTCACCCGTGAACCGACCCGGAAATGTCACCGGCGACCGAACCGTTCGTTTATCTACTAGATTCGGTTAAGCCGACCAGAATCTACTTCTCGGCGTCTCAAGATGGATATGCAAATATGAAATGCATGAATGAGAACGATTGAG